>JAGDQP010000260.1:66482-114536 GCA_022664845.1 Lepisma saccharinum
ATCAATAAATCACAGCCATATTCAATCCACTAGTGGATGAGGCCTCTCCCCGAAGGGAGGAGTTGGTCTACTGCTCCCACGCTGACCAGACGGGTTGGGAGAGGAGAGCCGAAGCTCTCACTGTGATCGCCACTGTATTTTATTCACAGCAGCTCCCCAATTGTTCTCACGATGCTGGGTCAACACCGAAATTTTTGAATATATATATGAGGAATACAGAACATTTGATTTTTACTTACAATTACAAATCTGCCATCTTGATTACTGGTATCTAGGTTATGAATTCCTTGTTAATTCTATTTCCAGTGTGTTTTACACATAATAACATGGGTACCACCCTTGTAATTTCATTCCTAGCTGGCATGCAAAGCGAGTTATTGAGAACTCCGGTATTTTGGTCGCCATCTTGTTTTCCGGTGGCTCACTTTGGCCACCCTTCTAAAATCTATTTTGGGGTCCCAAAGAATAGCTCGGAATGTTTGGCCAAATTTTAACAGGCATGGTAACTCCCAACATTCTTTGACACTAGCATTCATATACACTACAACCCAAACTGAACTTTGACCTGCCAAACGGATTTCGTTCAATTGAATGCTGCGTGGTAATCACGATGACTCACATTTTTAGTTTCCCTCCCTTCCATGACCAGAGTCCATTTCTTCTTGATTTAAGTGTCTCCCCAATTGTCCTCAAGATGCAGCGAATAATCCTAAGCCGTACCGGGAACAGAGCTGAAATGAGTCACCTGTTCTTGGGACCTATACTAACCCGGTGACCAGTTTCAACGCGATGACCCAGAATGCAGGTTAGAGTTCACCTATGTTCGGGTCAGACTGGTTTAACGGGTCACCAAAAGTGACCCGGTTTGAGCTCCGCCTGGAATCGAACTCGTGGCTGCCCGCACCAAAAGCAACAGCGTTAACCACTCGAATAAGCAGGAAGCCAACATAGCTTATACAATATTGATAGTAGTCTTTAATCTTCATACAAAATTAAGAAAATAAGTTACATCCCAGAGAAGTATACTGTGGTGTACCTTAAGTTAGTATGACTGCGATAAATCAGCAAAACCCACAGGTATGTTGTAGCAATACACCACAAATATCCTCTAGGGTATATTTGGTTATCTTTAGGATTTTCCTGATGTAGACTCAGAATATTCTACCAATAGCTGAATGCCATCGAATATTCCTGGTATATTCTAAAAGATTATAAGTAGGAAACTTTATTCTTCCAGATTCAAACATATTCTGGAATTTGCAAGTAATAATATTCTATTATTAAGCATATGTTAGGAACATCTTTATTAAATCTCACATGTTCTTGGACTTTCAATATACACTGGGGGTATAAACGGGATATTTCCAGGCATGTGAGTGATTCTTTTATCATGAAATACTATATTTATTCTTAATAAATATTTCGAAATATATCTTGTCTACCTCCAGGTGTACCCATTACCAATGTTAAATAACATTGATCTAACGAAATGATTTAAAAATGCATTTGCACACAAAACGTTAAGCATTCAAAGACGTGTTTGTCGTCAGCGTGTAGGGCATATTTGTATGTGTATTTTCAATGGTTTGTTAATTATGTACAGTCAGTGCGAAAAGTTTTGGCTTAAGCGTAAAATTTATTCTCCGAATGACTTTTGAAGGGATAAGCCGATTTGGGCACAGTTTCTTGTAATTAAGGCGGATTTGATTTTCTGCAAGTTGTAGAAAACTGTACTTAAATCGGTCTATCCGTCCCTAAGTTATTCGGAGAATAAAGAGTCATGCCCACTTTCCATAGGTTGCGTGGAATGCTAGCACAGTACCTACTACGGGATTTCTCCTTCCGTTCCCTGAAGAGTGCTTGCCGAGGGACGTCATTCGTAGAACACGTGATGGGCTTAGCCCTTGTCCTTTAAATGAAAGTTAAATAAATATATTGACTAAGAAAATGTACATTTCAATGCGATTACAGGACACGAAAAACCAGAGCTTAACCGTACTGGTTTGGTTGAGTGATTCGTGATTGCTAGAACTAGATCTGTCAACCTGTTTTCTGAGTTTCTGGGCGGGAACGTGACATAAAATCAATGGTTCACACAAGGAAAAGAACTAGCTTCTAACCATTTCTTTTCTAACCCTCAGAGAGCTACTCTACTGGGAAAATGTGAATCGGTTTTCAGAGATGTTTATATTAATTATTTGTTTCTAAAATGCATTGCAATTGGCGTCTATTACCTAAAAGCCAACTGATGACTGATTAGGGTTACCAACCGTCCGGTTTTTACCGAACATATCTGGCTTTTTAACCATTTTAGAAATGTTAGACCGGCATTTGTCTTTTTCTTGAAAAAGTGCGGCATTTTAAAAATAAAATGAGCAAGACATTACTATACCTAAATTTGCATTTTTTGTGTTATTGACAGTAAACTTTATGATCACAAGCTGTAATTTGACGCTATTTATTAACTACTAGGGTGCGTGGTTAGTAGTACTGTCGGTATATCATACTCAACTATTTTTGTCTCCCTTCGCGAAATTGCGAAAAGTACAAGAAATACGTAAGAACTAGCACATCAGCAAGGAATATTTTTGTCTTTAATCTCTCCAAAACTTTCACCACTAGATAAAAAGGTACATAATGAACGTGATTCTGGCATTAAAAAACGTTTATTGCTGCAAATTCATTTTGTCCGGCATTTTTCAAAAGGTCCAGCTTTATTCGAAGTTTTGTCCTTTATTTGACAATTTCCAGTTGGTAACCCTATGTCTGATGGATAACGTCCCTTCGATACAGGAATGGGTATGGAAGCGGCCAGCGGAAAAATAGTTAATTTTTCAGCATTGCTCTGTTTGTACTCAGAAATCTTGGTAGCAATTGTCTTCCTTAACAAGGCTCAAATTCGACATCCTTATTCCTGATTTGTGGACGTTGCCTTGTACACTTAGATTCATATAATATGGCCATTAGGTGTAAGTCACAGGTATATCACAACAAAGATAAGTTTCTCTACTTCCAGTTTAATCCAAACGAGACTAAACGTTCGTTTTTTACGTTTGTTGTTGCTGTGTAGGTTTTTTTTTTTTTTTTTTTTTTTTTTTTTTTGTCTTAATTCTTGCAAGTAACATGGATATTATATACGGACGTCCTAGTTAATGGGAACTGATACTACAATTACCACTCTTTGTACTGAAAGTATTTGACAGGACTCAACAATTACATTTAATCGAGGATTCCAGATGCTTCAAAATAGAAATGAACAAATTAAGGGTTTTGACTTTAAAATGAAGTAATATAAATGAAACTACGACTTTCTGTACGAGATTTTTAATAGCAGTTACAAGGATATTTTGTAAATGTCTTTATTTTGAGTACTTATTTGTATGCCAAGAAATGGCTTCTATGCTCGTAAGCTAGAGATGATTGAGGATAAAATATACGAAGTCATTTGTATCTACGGTACTGATTAATTATCGACTGCGCATGTGGTATTAGGTCTTAGAAGTTATGTCCGTTATTTAGACTTTCAATATAGGAGAACAGGGTAATAGTAGGCAGCGGGTAATTGCACGCAGCCCAGTGTGGATGAACTAAGACATCGTGAACATTCTTGATTTATAGTGGCATGAAGTGGGAAATGAAGCAATTAAGTTGCAGGGGACATTTGGACGTACATCATTTTACGTACGACACAAGACAGGCGTTTCGATAATTTTGTTCTCGGCACTGACAAAGTGAAGCCATTCGGGCATCTTCGGCTAGCTTCGACAATTGTGAGAGATTGTGTGTGAGAGTGGGGGAATGGAATTTTAGTTTTGTGATTGTGACGGCGGTGATGATTTTCTTTCTTTCTTTCTTGATTTTCCACCGGAGTATTGTCGATGTTAGCCGGAAATGCACGAATGACTTCACTTTGTCAGCGGCAAGAATCAAGTTGGTTTTCATAGTATGTGTTATAAAGTAAGTGCACGGAATAGAAATATTTTTTCAAGAATACGCAACGGAATGTAACGTAACACGCAGTCATAATGTGCACTTTCTAACTTTGTTGTTATGTTCATTTTAGTAAGGATCGGTGCAGATTACAATAGAGATGACAAAGACATTTTCACAATGGCTAAAAACGGGGGCATTGCACGCAGCATATCATATTAATCCCCATTATCCTGGGATCTGTTAGTGGGAGGAAAATTTAATAAGTACATTATTGATGGGGAAAACCCCTACACACCCCTGGATTTCGCACCGTGATTCAGATTGTAGTTAAATAATTTGAAGTTTTCACAATTTTTATTCACTTAAGTGATTACGTCCATAACGAGATCTTGTTTTCTGTGTACAAAATATCTGAATATTTTCTATAACTGCAAAGTGTAATAGTATTGTTGCTATTAAGAATGATGTTGCATAACTGTTCATGTTTTCTAAAAATCGGAAAGGAAATTATGAGAAGCTATGCTGTGTACAATTACCCCACAGAGATGGGTAATGGTATGCTAAGCAAGGTTTTACTTTTTCTATTACAGATCATTTATTACTTATTGTTTGTATACCATTTCTTCTTAAAATAAAGGTTCAATAATGTGTATTAACACTGCTTGGGTTTTCTCGTACAATAATCAATCACTTATGCAAAATCCAAGTTAGGTGCTTTCAATTACTACATTCTTCTCTACATCCTGTGTTTACACCTGGACTTCTTTATTATTAAATTCTATAGAGCTTCCATAGATGACTATTTATTGGAAGATCCTAATTAATCGAACCCAGATTACTACTATTACCTAACCAAACTAACTTAAAGTAATTCGGCATCTCTATATTATCATTTTTATATTATTATTTGCGCAGTCCAGCATGCACATAGCATAATAAATAAACTGTAGGTACAAACTGGCTATACAGAGACTAGAAGCGTTAAAGACTGAGTTTCAATTGAAAGTTTGGTCCATTTTGTAATAAATTGAAATGGAACAAGAAGGTTAAATATTTTCTGTTGGATCTGGCTTTAGATACTGGTACTAATCGTGCACTCCAGTATCGTTAAGTATAGCTCAATTGTCAAAATGAACAAGTTTGCGAAATAGAATTATGAACAAAATCTCAACTTAAAAAAAAAAAAAAAATCGGTTATCATGAAAATGCGTGTGCACACCTAGCATGCACTTGAGAAAACACGCTATCAATAACTTTTCTTTTAATTGCATGCAGTTTCTACAGAAGACGAAAAATATAGGCCTAAACATGGGCAGTTTCTTTTCAATATGAGTGAAGTGCGATAATAATGGAATGCATAAGAAGTAAAAAGAACACGCAAGAGCATGACCTCTTCAGGCTATGAACTTCATATCGCATGCGAAACAAATTCATATCAACATCATGGAAGTAGCAAAGGTTAAGATCCATTAGGTTTCAGGTAGATCTCTGTGTAGATAAACACTTAAATATATGCATACGTGTAACATGAAATGTGATTTTGGTAAAATGCACAAAAATGTAATCATGTTAAGATAAAAGGACACTCTCATAGTTCTTGTTCTTGAAAAGAGGATGCAAAATATCAACTCATTACAAAATACTGATTATATATATAATTCAGTGCTCTCTGGTTAGATATTCCGATCCTAAGAACAGATTATTAAATGGAAATCCCAAATAGGTTCGAAATCTTAGCCGACTCTAGTAGTAATAAAGATAACATTAATAATGTAATGGATGTAAGAAAGATGTGGGAGACAATTCGTGATACAGTGAAGGCGAAGCAAAGGAACGTTTAGGTGAGAAACAGCAGCAGAGAAACAAGGCTTGGTTTGACGAAGAATGCTTAAAGCTTCAAGAAGAACGAAAGCAAGCAAGGGAAATATGGCTAAGTGATAAAAGCGAAGCAAATACCAACCACTACAGTAACGCGAAACTTAACGCCACACGGGGTTCAGAAACAACAAGCAAGAATATCTGACCCAGAAGATTCAGGAGATAGATGAAAACAGCAAAGTAAATAATATACGAGATCTATACAAAGGGGTAAACTCGATAAGAAAAGGCTATAAGCCGAGATTATGGATGATCAGAAATAAACGCGATCTTCAGGGGGATGGATCTAACTAAAATTATCGATAAGTTGAAAAATTATTTCGACAAACTTCTTAATGTACACAACGAAGAAAACACAGAGGAATTTCAAATCTATACAGCAGAACTGAGAATACCCGAACCTAGGTCGAAATGTCGATGAAAAAATTGAAAAATTTCAAATCACCAGGAATAGACAATATTCGAACCGAATTAATTAAAGTGGGAGGAACATCACTAATCAAGGAACCGCATAAATTGATAAATGCTATACGGAGAAAGGAGCAACTTCCAAAGGAATGGAAAACCTCAATAATAGTTCCGGTTTATTAAAATGGCTATAAATCGGACTGTAAAAATTACCCCGGAATCTCGTTACTCCCAACATGTTACAAAGTACTGAGTAATATTTTGTTAACTTGCCTAAGTGTGTACGTAGATGAGATAATTGGAGATCACCAATAAGAATTTAGAAGAAATAGATCAACTTTGGAGCAGATTTTCGCCTTGCGACAAATCTTAGAGGACAAATAGGAATACAATGGGGCTGTTCATAAACTATTCATTGATTTTAAGAAATCGTATGATTCTACCAAAAGGAAAAAGTTATACAATATCCTGGTACAATTTGGAATTCTGAAAACACTGGTTCAACTAGTAAGGATGTATTTCAGCGACCCCATAAACAGAGTTTGGAAAGATATTTGTCAGAAATGTGTTCATGAAGTTCTGCTGGCGTCTATTATAAATCCAATGTTCTCGGAATTGCTACCAGAATAGAATTTGCCGCTGTATGGTAATGAAAGCTTTACTATCCAGCAAAATCCATTCTGCAGCAATTCCGAGAACATTGGATTATGTCAGATAGTTTCAAGATTCACAACGGATTGAAACAAGTTGATGCCTTGTCACCATTAATGTTTAACGTTGCGTTAGAATGTGCGATTCTAAAAATAAAAGAGGACAAAAATATTATTGCCATGAGACGAGACGAGACTTGAGTCTGTCTCGTCTCGTGCAAAGCGTGTCTTCTCTCAAAAAGATGTGCTTGTCTCCTCTTGTCTCGTAAAATATTGCAGCATATTATGCCAACAAAACTAAAATGTAGGAGATTGCACCATACTGATCAAGATACAACAAATTATTACCCAGACTGCACAAGACAAGGATGTGCCGCGGTGACTTGGTCGTAGAGCGCTCACCTCTGGTGCGTGTGGTCGTCGGTTTGATCTCGGTTAGTGCAATGTGGGCTTTATGATGAACAAACATCGAGTGTGTATATTTTCTCGGGGTTCTCCCGTATCCTCCCAGTTTCTTCATTCCACTAATTCTCCTATCATCATCCATTCGGCCTGAGCCGAATTTGCCTAAAGACCTTTAAAAATATTCAAATATATTCACAAGACAAGGACAAATCGTTTACAAGATAATATTTCTCTGCTGTTAAAGACGTAAAGCTCCTCGACCCTGAACTGCATTTTTTTTTTCATTTGAATAACGCCATAAAGCAATAAAAATCTAGGTTTTATTGTAAAATCCAGCATCCTTTCAAAACTCAATACCGACGTTTATGTCTTTGTTCGGAACGAGAAAGACCACAATGGTTAATTACTGAAACTGCTATTAAGAGAACTTATGGACTGTGCTTCTATAACATAGGATTTTTATACATAGAAATCTCGATTAATGCCTTAACATTGTACTTGAACCTGGAGCACTATCACAAAATAAAATAAATAAGCTTGAATTAGTTGGAAATTGGGAATTAAACCTGTTTGTAAAGGTAATTAAAAATACCTTTAGGCATTCCCTGTTCTTTGTAGGATAGCCCTCATTTGAAGAAATAAACGTTTGTATTGATTTCCAATGAACATATTTTATTCCAAGTTAACAAATTTTTAAACAAATTGAACAACTCTGAATTTTTCGAAACACGAGATGAGACATTTCACAAGACATCTCGTCTTGAATTCCAAGAAGTGTGTCTCGTCTCGTGGCAACACTAAAAAGATACTAAAATTGAATGGTTTGAATCAACTGTTTGCGTACGAGGACGATGTAGATTTAAGAGGAGAGAACATGCACTACAAAGTAACACCGAGGTCTTACTAGAAGATTGCGATGAGATAGGTCTACAGGTAAGCACAGAGGAAACAAAATACATGATAACTGGCCGAAACGCTGGAGAATGAAGAAAATAGAGTCAAGTGCTCTTCCAGATTATATTACAGAAGAACAAGTACCAAACAAGGGGGGTGGGGGGGTGGAGGTTCAATATGAAGGTAATAAACCAGTTCGAATTATCATAGGGATCTCTCCCCTTCCTGTCTTTAAACAGTTTACTGGTGGGCAAGAGGAACAAATAAGCAACTCGTATTGTATCATCAGAATTCATCACATAAAAAAAACATATTCATCATCGAAGCCGGAATGATTCGAAGGAACATCCACCTTTATTAGAGATGAAAAGAAAACACTATACTAGTTGATGGAACAGCACCTGGCTCGCATGAGCTCCCATATAGCACAGGATATCTCGGAATATCCCTTTTGGATCCACAATATGAGATCAAATAAGGATATTCCTTTGGAATATTAAATATTAAAAGGATATTCTAGGTTGGACTTTCAGAAATATTCGTAGAATATTCTGAGAATATCCCCAAAAATAATTGTTCTCGACATATTCGTAGAATATACTTGGGATATCCCCAGGAATATTCTTTGGATATGCGCTCATCCCGGACATTCAGATATTCGTAGAATATTCTACGCATATACTAACAATATCTTAGAATACCCGTGGGATATCCCCACGGGGATATTCGTAGCATATTCCTAGAATGTACCTATGTTGTATGGGGGATCCCTCTAAAGGCATTATTCGTGCTAACTCTGTTGTAAACAATTCGTTGCAAGCAGTAATTGCACTTCGTCCATTCAAACTTTCTATGTGTAATACTACTCTCATTGACATTTGAATTCTCAATTTCTCCTTTGGCTTTATTATTATCAAGTATTTATAGACTAACACTTAAAAATGTGATAAACCTCACAAAAAACTATTTTGAATAGTAATAATAATTATTACAGAATAATAAAAATTGAATCGCAAGGTTACAAGTGCTAAGGAGATTTAGGATATACATTATTTTACCATAACAATAAGAAATAAACTGGCATTACTTTTCTGCAGCTGTGTGTGTGTGTGTGTGGGGGGGGGGTAATATCGTGCCACATAGTAATGTGATAGCTAGTTCGTAATTTCGTGACACTTCTAAAGTAACATAGAAAATTGAAACAAAATGTTTCCAAAACATATTGCAAGTTTTGTATTCAGCCGTATCTAAGCTATCATTGCAAAATCACAAAATCCTTATTTTATTATAAAATTCATCATGTACAGAGACGCATTTATCTCACAAATGACGAAAAGTCTGTACCTATACATAACAGATGACATAAGAAGCCGCACATTCTGCTCTCTTGTACAATTCGACTTCTGACCTGGTTTTCTGATATAGAAATAATTTAATAATTTATTTCCTTTCATTCATGGCAAAAGTGAGGTATTTCTTCCAATTAGTTCAGGAGATCATTCCAAGTAAGCATGATGCTTGGGTTTGCATAATTGAATAATTTTCAAAACAAAATTATCTACACCATATAAAATCGATTAGTTCTCAGGTTCTAACACAGGCCAACATCTTGACGATAGAAAAACAAAACCAAGTTCTGCTCTATTACTCTCATTTCGAGATGTTTTTCGGTATCTGTTATCGTTTTATAGTTATTTGTTACTAAATTATTATAATGAAACCTATATAAGAGTTTCCGAATATCACCCGTCATATTTTAAACTATGCTAAAATTGCTAGTTATAACATCCATTATCTTTAGTTTGGCGTAAGAATTATATTTCTACCGTAATTCTGTAATGTGATAGACTCTAGGTTTTTATAAAAAGTATTTAACTATTTTTTTGCAAAACATCCACTAAGTTGATCAAAATGACGGTTAGTGGCAGATGAGATTTTGGTAAACTCTTTACTATGTGTTCCTCTTTATATATGTTCTTTAGTAAGTCTTTTTTTAACCAGAAGAACCAGAGTTTCTGTTTCTAACAACTAGTTTTGAGTTCGGCCATTATTTCCCATAATATACCTGAACTATTGTGCTCGATCGCCTTCACAACACTCCGCTCTAGTGCGTCCCTTATTCCTTTCATGCTTTTACTGAGCATGGAAGGAAATATTTTATGTGAAGATGAATATGTTTCAATTATACTAAATTCAAGTTTTCAGAGTTCTCTCTTAATCCTAAGATTTAGTGATTATTGTTTTCGTAAGAGTGACAAATTTATTACCTTAATAGGCCATGTTCGTCGACTGAGAGCCGGATGGATTCCAATATTGCCGTTGGAAACTTGCACTGCTTCTTTTGTCTATGGACAATCGAGTATTACCTCTGGCATGTTTTGTGCAGGATACCTAGAAGGAGGGGTAGACACATGCCAAGGAGATTCTGGAGGACCTATGATCTGTGTGGATAATGGTATGTATTCATTTTGTTCTATGGGACCAAAAGAACGATTAAAAGCTAATTACTTTTATATGTTGTACACTAATGGAAAAAGTGCTACGTGTTCCAGAAACATAGCCTTTAATTTGTAATTTAATGTTATATTTATGAGTTAAATACGCAGCTATATAGACTTAGATATAGTTGTCTGCCTGATCCATGAATGTAAATTAAATATAAAGAAAAAATGCTATGTTCCCGGAATACATTTTCTGTTATTGTACTTCTCAATAAAGCATTTTTCAGTTCGTATTTCGTCTACAAATAAGAATGATGCAAAATAATAGAAATCTCTAACTAACTCACAAGTTCATAGCCGCAGTAACAAACGTTCGCCATTGGATTCTATCCTGGGCAATATCAAGCCAGTTTTCATCACGAACACCTACTTCTCGAAGATCTCTTCTAATATTTTCCTCTAAGGTGGGCAGGCCATGTAGCTCGGATGGGGGAGAAACGAAGATTAGGGCCTATACTCTATCCTGGTTGGAAGACCGGATGGAAGAAGACCATTGGGAAGACCGAGGCGTCGTTGGGAGGACAATAGAGAACTCTGATGAACCTAAAATATATTTGAGTTTAGGTTGTCATACACAGTTTTATGTGGTTGTAGGTCTGAAATAAGATCTATATGATAGACCCAGATTGAATTGTTGATATACTTTCCATGAAAGTCCAATTCGAAAGACAGTTCCAAGGTTTGCTGATTTTACATTTTAATATTTGACATTGAAAGTTATATATTTTAAGCTTAATTTTATTATGTTGGAATAATTTTACATTATGACAGTGGTGATAGAAATTATCAATGTTGAAAATGGCATACGGCATTTTCTTGTCACTGCAAGGAAGAGTATCGTAGCACAAAATTAGCAGTGATTTTCTTGCTGCATTTTCTTTTGCTTTCTCCTTATCTAGTGTATTGTAACAGTCTGTTGATTAGCTTTTGCTCTCCACCTGTTGGCACTGCAATTCTTATATGTTGAGATTAAAAGTCGATGGAGCACATTTATACCTTCAGACTTCAGCGGCGGGAGTAGTAAATCTAGCACTGAAACACTAGTTTCTAAATTAAAACTTACTCAGTAGAATACATGACAGTTCTTCAATGGAAACATAGTACATTACCAAAACTTAATATCGAAATCAGGTCTAGAAAACGTGATTAATTTGCGCTGCCACATTCGAATAAATAAAATAAATTTATATACTACAAGGCCATTTGCACGTTTGCTCGTAAGCATGTTTTTCCTGGTTTTATAAGGTAAATTCTGGAGTAGTACGTTCTTATCAGTCTCCAAGGTCGAGGGTTCGAATTCCTCATGGGGCATGGGTGTTTGTAGATTTTAACCCTTCTCCGGGCAACCCAATGCCATACAAGTTCTCAGTGTTGCGAACCAATTCATTATTTCAAATTGTTTCCACATCGTTGGACGTATACACACCAAATTTGATACTGGGACAGGTCGTAGAGGTACTCCGTGCGACTTACTTCACTGTTGCCAACGAATTAACAATGTTCCCAACTGGCAATATTAATAATATATTTTATTCATCCGGCACCAATGGGTGTGTTTATAAGTTACTATACAGAGTGTAAAGAAAATTTTCTGGAGATGAATGCTGGTATTGAAACAAGAAAAAATCCACATAAACATAGGACAAATTCAACTTCGTTTTCGAGATAGAGTTTCCAACTTATAGCCCATAAACGACTCCGTACATTGGTATAGAAATTGAAAATTTCATCACGAACCAGAAGCGATGCATTAAAATGCACTTCAGTTTTCGGAAGGTGAGGTGATTGTATCAATACAGTGGATATTTAGTAGTTTAAAATAATGGCATCGACTTGTCAGTGTTGCCAAGTCAGTTGTTTATTTTGTTCAGACTACATCTTTTATTTTTCAGATGGTACTACGTGAATTTACTGAATAAGTGATGATAAGCATACCAGGTGTATGCATTAGTTTTTGCCGGGTTTTGTGGTAAAGAAAACACGTAATTTTCAAGGGAAATTAATTTTGTTTTATTCAAAATATTGGCCATCGGCTTCTACACATTTCGCCCATCTTTCAAGTAATTGATGCATACCATGCCAGAAAAACTGTTTGTCTTTTGCGGCAAACCATTCGTCGAGCCATTTTCCAACGTCTTCGAAATTGCTGAAGTACTGCTCTGAGAGCGCATGCCCCATTGATGCGAAGAGGTGATAGTCAGATGGCGACAGGTCTGGGGAGTACGGCGGGTGCGGAAGGATGTCCCATCCAAGCGATTTCAAGGTGTTTCATTGGTATTGCTGTGTGAGACGGCGCATTGTCGTGTAACACAATCACTTTGCCATGTCTTCGGGCCCATTCCGGTCGTCTTTCGATCAATGCGTGATTTAAATTAATCATTTGTTGGCGATAACGTTGTGCATTAACGGTTTCGCCGGGCTTCAAGAGTTCATAATACACAATACCGCTCTGGTCCCACCAGACACAAAGCATGGTCTTCTTGCCGAAGCGATTTGGCCTTGGTGTTGAAGGACCGGCTGCGCCAGGTGAAAGCCACGATTTTTTCCGCTTCGGGTTTTCAAAATAAATCTATTTTTCGTCACCCGTCACAATTCGATACAAAAATGATTTTTTTTCGTGGCGTTGAAGCAGCATTTCACAAGTGACTTTGCGATTTTCCATTTGACGTTCATTCAAATCGTGTGGGACCCATTTACCCAGTTTATTGATCTTCCCCATTGCTCATAAATGTCTGCTGATTGTTTCTTGTGACACATTTAAAGCTTTTTCCAATTGCTCTTGAGTTTGAGTTGGGTCATCCTCGAATAACACCTGCAATTGCTCGTTTTCGCACTTTTGTGGTCTACCAGAGCTCGCACTGTCTTTCACATTGAAATCACCACTTTTAAATTGTCGAAACCATGTCTCACATGTTCTAATCGATGGAGCGTGTTCGCCATATGTTTCTAACAGCACACGATGACTTTCAACAGCCTTTTTCTTTTGATTAAATAAGAAAAGCAATGCGTGCCGCAAATGTTCTTTTTCAGGCACAAACTTCGACATGATCACTGAACGATAAAACAAAGACGCTAGTATTTGTCGGACTCAACTTGTGTGTGTTTGTAGTTTAATGTCAGACGAACAAAATGACGTATGTGTCAAATGAATACGCTGCGTACTTTTTGCTTTCGCCATCTCTTAGGTAAACCGGAAACTACTTATGCATACACCTGGTAAAATGTGAAGCACAAAACTCAGTTTTTCAAACTCTTAATTTTATACGACGGTAAACGCTGAAAATGGGCATACGGAATATTTCATCTCGTATATTGTTCACAGTTTGCAACATTGCGTTCTATGCATCACATAATTATAATGATCACTATTATTAGGAAATACCAAATATCGAATAAAGCGACGTGGTATCATTTGAAAAGATATAATCTTTGTACCAAGTTAGCAGCACTGATAACCGGATTACGTCGTAGTTTATCTCTTAATTTTGTTGCGAATCAATTCCCTGAAGCTAATTTAACTACAATGCTTCGTTTCTGATGTCTTGCAAAATATTTATTATATTTTCCATTGGAGCGGATCGATTTTGAGTTCGAAGTTGCAAACCCTGTATCTCGAGAAAGAAACGGAATTCGTTATACAGACAATTCTTCTTTCTCACTTTAACCAACATAGTGATAGGTATGTGCAAGTTTAACGATTAAACACATTAAATACCATGGAGTGTCCAGCGGACTCTGGTTGCGCAGATACGTAACGAAAGTACGACCTTGCCCAAAAAAGTAAGGGGTTAACAAGCATCGCAACTCATGTAATCGTGACGGCCGAAGTAAAAAATTACTAAAATAGTCCATAGAAAATAAAGTTTACCAAATTTATCTTTCATTTCGACTCATATTAGCGTTTCTGTATGAATGATAGTGAACAAGGAGAGGAGATATAGATTGTCCTGTTCTGTTTGTCTGTATTCTCATAGGCTATCTCAGTAACTGCAGGTCAGAGATGAGTCATACACGGTTGGATTTTCCATGGTCTGAAAACGCGGGAAAACTTTGACTTCCTGTCTGTGGCAACTTCCGGTTACAGAAGAAAAATCAAAATATACAATATAAATATAACTACTATAAGGCTATATAAATGTGCAGCTTCTTGTCAACGCTGAGTACGTCTATAATTACTTCTTTCACTTGTCTACGGGGCGCTTTGGTTTTGTGTGCAGAACCATTCATTAGCTCTGTACTTGTTTCTCCTGTGCTTTCTGTTCAATAAGCATAATATGAAAGGCTGGGTAAGAAGGGTCAAATGGAACATTATTATAAAATCGTCGATGTATGAATTTTTAAAGTGATTGCACAAAAACGTCTTACAAAGTTTGTTTGACTACTTATTTATCAAAGTTTTCTTTAAATTGATTCGTCATGAATGTTTTAACAGTCTGTGTTATTCTTAAAATAAAAATAGCATGCGATTGAAAAGTCCGAAAAAAGAATGCCATATTCATATCTTTATGGTAGGTACATAAGTCAAAGTTATCTACAGCTGCATCCTCACAATTCCTGCTATCAATCCGCTGAAATCTGGATCCTAGGGTGGGAAGAGCCTCGTAGTTGTAACGCCAAGAATTTCTACAGTATGAAAAACGTCTCTGTCATTAGCGAATCACTTTCTATCAGAACTGGTGTTCTTTTAATATGATTCGAGCCACAGTGTTTCTTTTCCCTGGTGTATTGTATAAATTAATAAGTTTATCTTTGATTTCATGTATATGTAATTGATAAGAAGAAATGCATTCGTTACAGTATGGTAACAATTACTTCATGAAATAATTCTCTGGTTATTCTTGTAATAACGGGATGCAAATATTTGGTAGACGTAACAAACACAATCCCTTTGATTGTAGCAATCAGTGATGTATTTATTAAACCAAATTCGTTTCATAAATACTAAAGACAAAGGTTTCGAATTTTCAGTAGCATCTTTCCTGCTACTTCCCAGATAACGCATTATACATAAGCAGAAAAGTAAATAATTAGAAAGTAACTAAACAAAAAACTCGAATGGTTATTTTACGTAGCTATAAAAGCTTTTCAAAGAACGAAAATATTCTGCTGTTTCCTCTTTCCGAGTGTGGGTTTTAGGCTCAAAATTGTTACAGTCAACTCCATTCACTTAAAAAAGTCTTAGCTCACCTCAAACCCATTCCAGTTGAGCTCGTTCAAATGAGCACGGCCATCCCCAACCATAAACTTACCGTTAACGAATATCGTAATTTCCAATTAGTCGTTTGTTCGTATGAATGAAATGTGTGGCATGGACTAATTAAGTCCTACGTATATTTATTATTGTGTATATTTATTTTTATTTCACCACATGTGACGATTGATTGTATTGTTATTAACGTCCTAAACGAGCTCGTAATCTTCTAAGGACGGGATCTACAGTTTAACGTGGGCTCCGAACCACTTGTGTTCACACCAGGAATCGAACCCGGGATCCCTTGATTACAAGGCAGCGATCGTTACCACTCACCTATAGGGAACACGATACCACACGTGACGAGATATAGCAAATCTGATTATAATTGAGTTCAGGGGTCTACACAATTTAGAAAAGGATGGAAAACTGTTTTACATGAGACTGTTTCAAGTGAAGGCACAGATATCATAATTTGAACCGGTTTCTTTTCTGTATTAATAATATTTGCAACGCTTCTTAAACAGGATTTCCAGAATAAACTCACCTATTCAATATGCAGCTATAGTCCAATAAATACTTACAGATTGTACGAAATATAAATGTAGTTATGGCAAGTTATTTGGGCAATTCATTTAAGTAATTTTTTGTGAGAAAATAGAATAGAATTTTAAACTCTGTTCTATTGAACTCTCATTTCAATCTTACAAGGAAACATCTCAAATTGTCCGTGGAGTTTCTGAATTTCACAATGCATAATCAATAAAGGAATCAAAGAAACGAACCAATCTAATTTTTAACGACAACGAGGACAGGAGAGTGAAGAGAAATATGGACCATTATTTATATATACGAAGTAAGGAATTAAGGATATATATATAAAATTGTTAAATTGATCGATTTTAAATGTCCAGAACATTATAACAGCTAAACACCGTACCCATATTTATTAAGAATGTTACCACAAACGAATATATGCTTGCCAACTCATCACAAACTTCTAATTTTGTATTCCTACCAACAACATTACATGGCTTAAATGTAAATACCATTGAAAGAATTTATAACATTAAGGTCACAAGATTCAATCCGAGACAAATAAACTACTAAAATGACCAAAAACACTACTAAAGTGTGTGTAAAACAGCAGAAGTTTGTGTAGCAATTTTGTACACATATAAAATACTTACTTACTGTACGGCTTATGGAACTCGCAAGTTCATCGCCGTAGTAACAAACGTTGGCCATCGGGATCTATCTTAGGTAAGATCAATCCAGATTTCATCACAAACACCTACTTCTTAAAGATCCCTTCTCATATTGTTCTCCCAACGTCGTCTCGGTCTTCCCAACGGTATCTCTCCCTCCGGCTTTCCAAGCAAGATGAAATATAATCTTCGTTTTTCTCCCATCCCAGCTACATGGCCTGCCCATCTTAGTCGTCGTGGCTTCATTATTCTTACATCATCGGGTCAGTCGTAAAGTCCGTGAAGTTCTTCAGTTGAAACACATAGAATAAAAACAAATATTAAAAAGTAGTATTTTGTAGGTCCTTAATCTTTTTATGAGCACTATGTTTTTATTTTTGTATTTTCTTTTGTTACAGGTCGCTTCACACTGTATGGAATAACAAGCTGGGGGCATGGTTGTGGAAGGGCAAATAAACCTGGAGTATACACGCGAGTTTCGAACTACTTACAATGGATTAGTCAAATCATTGAACTGTCTGTGGGTGAAACATAAATGTAATACGTTTTAAAACGTATATCATTGGTGAGCTTCCAATAGGAAAGAAAGTAAAACATAGCCACAGCTGGACTGGAAACTATATCTTTATTGAAAAGTGTTGTGCTTGCTTGAACACTTGAGTTTCATATCTAATGTGTACATGTACCATAAAACATAATACTCAAACTATTTTAAATCATGCTAAGGACATTAAAAGCATTTACATACTAAATTTACATTAAAAGATTAGTCTAATACTTGATTTTATCTTCACGCATAAACACAAGTAATTATTTTATCCATTCTTTTTTATTTATTTATTTTGAAGTGACTATAGCGAAAAGCCTCCGCACCATGATAAACAATAAGTAATCCTGATTAAAGGCGAAGTAGTATAAGTTATATTGTATTCATTTCACTCAACCGAAAATTTTATTAGAGTCAGGTTGCTTGAATAAATTCCACATCATGTTTTCGATTTTGTTATTTATACCATCTTTGAATTCGCATGTGGCAGTTACCACCTTCCTAACAGTCATATTTGAACGAACAGTTTTATGATTAAAGAAATTGGATATATATAACTTTGCCTTTAAACCATCCAACTATTGGATAAAATTAAGATTAAAAATATCTTACTGTACGTCGATCCCAAATAGGTCACGTAGGATCTCGTAGAAATATGATTTCCTGTAAACTTATTTCAATCGATAAGGTTCACTGGGCTATGAACTTGTATAGAATTATTTAGAACTATGATCCTTTGTTATAAAAATGCTGTTCATGAAAAGAGAAAAAACTTTGCAAAGCATAACATCAACGTATAAGTGTACAACGACACTGCAGCTGACCACCAACAAAAAACTGAATTTCTTTTTTATGTATTGAGCTGTTTCAGAATCGTTTATACAATGTGTAGGTTATAACAGAGAGGAAGGAATAAAGTTCATCGGCGTAGTAACAAATGTTGGCCATCGGAATCCATCCTGAACAAGATCAAGCCAGTTTTCCTCACAAAGAGAGAGAGAGAGAGCTCCTGCGTATCCTAGTCGGTAGCGCGCTCGACTTCAGTGCGATCACAGTGAGAAGCTTCGGCTCTCCACTCCCAACCCGTCTGGTCAGCGTGGGAGCAGTAGACCAACGCCTCCCTTCGGGGAGAGGCCTCATCCACTAGTGGATTGAATATGGCTGTGATTTATTATATATATATATATATTACATTTTTTTAACTTTAAAATGTTATTCTGTTAATTTGAGTGGACGGTACATTTATTGTTCACATTATAGGAAACATTTCATTATCATATTTAAAAGCATATAACATATCAGCATGTACATGTAAATTGTACATTGTACAAGGACTTTCTTTGAGGTACAAGGTAACCAAAAGAGTTCTTTCCGTTTTTGACGTGATATGGAAAAACATGATCACTGATAAGGCAATAAGTGCCTCTGGTGCTGGAAAAACGATCGGGGTGGGAGAGGGAGCATTGTCCATGACTAAGATAGGCGCTTTGCGAACTCACAGCAGTCATAGTTCGAGTAGTGGCGAGAAAAAATGGAGGTGTCGATGCAGCTCGTTCGGGGTAGTCTGTTTTATGACTTTAAGTTGGAATTGTCCGCAGCCGAATCAAGTCGCAGAATACGTCAAGTCTTTGGGTATATTACTGTGAATGAACGCACCGCTAGCCATTAGTTCTAAAAATTCAGATTGGGAGATTTATCCCTGTGTGATGAACCCCACAGTGGGTGTCCACAGAGCCAGGATGACGAGGTTCTGAAAGCAGCCATAGAACAGGACAGCAGTCAAATCTATTATGAGCTTACAGAACGCTTCCAGGTTTCTGATAAAACAGTCAGACTTCATCTGCACCGCATAGGGAAGGCGTACAAGTTGAGCAAGTGATCACTCCACACACTGTCGGAAGCCAACAGGGAACAATGAGTGACATTCTGTTTGCCGTTGCTTTCTCGGCACCGCAACACACCCATATTATATCGAGTGTTCGTCAGTGACAAAAAGTGTCTCCTGTATGAGACTCCCAAGCGTGCTAGACATTTGGTAGATTAGTCGCCAAGTGGTGAACTATGAGCTGCTACCACGTGGTTCACTGCGGGCAGGTACTCGTAGCTGTTCGAACGTGTCCAACAGGCACTGCAACAGAAGGAGAATATTGGTGAATCGCAAGGGTGTACTCTCCCTTTGCGACAATACTAGGCCACATGTGGCACGAGTAGCCAGGAATACCATACAGCGATTTGCTAGGAGACACTGTGCCATCTAACGTATTCCTCGGACCTTGTGCCACCAGATTATCACCTCCTCCATTCCCTGGACAATCACCTTCGTGTGAAATCCTTCGCCAATGAGGCAGATTTGCGACAGGCACTCTCGGCCTTATTTACGTCGAAAACCTCCCAAATTTTCAAACAGGGCAATGCGCAGCAGAAGGAACGGTGCCGCAAGGTACTGGATGCCGAAGGAGATTACTTTGCGGGCTAATGGTAAATTGCATTTCCTTTATATCTTTCTCTTTCTGACTATCAAAAATGGCAAGAAGTTTTTGGTTATCTTGAAAACGGGTAATTATGAGAACTTCAGTATGAAAACGGGTAATTATTATATATTTTTTTCCCTATATTGAAAGAAAATGTTCTCTCCTAAGCTCTCAGACATTTTCAGCCTAAAAACCTCACGGGCTTGCGGTTCGCAGTTAGTTGGACAGGCCTAGTCAAAAACCCACCAAATGCCTGAGGAACGTTTCTGACCAGCACTCTGCGGAAACAAGTAAAGGACAAGACATTTGTTTAAGTACCATACTTGTATTAGCCAGATGTAGTTAAGGGAAGCTATGGAAAACCACAATCGGTATGGTCAGCAGCAGCGATTGCGCCAGACCTATCCCCTGTGAGAGTATCACCCGCTCCCCAAATCTTCGAGAGCATTCCCAACTTTATTTATTTTATATTTAGGTAAAAAACGATAGATACCGTGCAAAACTCCATTTACACCCTCCCAATTTTAACTTTACACTCCAAACTGAAAATCCTGGCGGGATCCCTGGCAAGCAGTAACATTCGAATCTCCGTGCTTACCTAGTGCCGACCCAAGGTTCGTGACGCAACTATACTTATAATAAACTAATAATTCAATTAGTTAAATACTTTAATATTCAGATGTCCGATAAGTGATAAAACAAATCATTAAAACGGATAATCAAAAACTATCTGGATAATGGATTTCAAATGTTAGTTGAAAGGGAATGCCTGAAAGTTTAGAAGGGAACTTTCTTACAGTGTGAACTGTCTTCAATTATTTTATTCCTGGAGTCCGGATTAATGGTAATATCGCAATAAAACGGCCTTTTGTGATTCATATAGTTAGTCGAGTAAGACAGTACGGTTAGGTCTTCCGTTCTCCATATAATTATATGGAATATTTTCAAAAAAAGTAAACACTATTTTAGCACGAATTCACATTACATTTCTACGCTTAAAAACAATTTCAACTAGTGAACTGTCTACAAAACAGTACATATTCAAAAATTAGGCCTACTCTTGACATCGTATCAAACTGTGGAGGTCCCGGAAAAGAGGCTTCGGGGTTCAGATCCGGACCGGAGTAAGCTATTTAAAAAATCCTGGTGTAGGGCAATAATAGAAGAACGTTATACATGAAATGACAAATTTTGCTTTTGACTGTTCAATGTAATGGGAAATTTGCATTTCAAGGTTAAAGACAGAAAGAAAGACTGATAAAGACAGAAAGATAGTAAGAAAAATAGAATGTTATTCCGTAGTTTATTTCAAAGGCACCTACTGCATGGGATTTTGCCAGGCCTAACAGATGCCTTTTACTATGGCCTATAGAAGGAAAACAATTTAAATTTAGTGTTTTCTCCGGATAGGTCATAGTATACTGTAATTCAGTAGGCCCTCACCGCCCTGGTCTACATTGCATTGGGAGAAGAAATCTCATTATGAGATATTCTTTTAGCGGGTTTTATTTTCTGGGGCGGTGATCCCCTTCCCGCTGTTGCTCCCAATCCAATATCTTCGACCTGTTTGGTGCAGCCGGCTGCACCAAATTAGGGGAAGACATCTTGAAGTGTCGGACAAGCACCTCCTGACGTCACATGGTGTTCTCCCACGAAGAGCAGAACATCAAGGAGGTCAGTGAGGACCTCGCTGACAAATCAAAACGTCTATTCGGAACAACATTTGTTCCGAAAACTGAAATATATATCTTAGCAACAGCTGTTAATTGTTGGTTAGAATTTAGAACATACAACAGAGACTATCATAGTGGAAGAATTACAATCAAAATTTGAAAAAGTGAGACCAATTGTTATGTAATATATAATTGTTAAATATTTATTGTCTCGATGTATGCGAGGACTAGTAACAACGAAAAAAAAATGCTATCATCTATGTTGACATTTCACCACTTACGATGCAGTAAGCACATTATATCGATACACTTTACATATAATACATCACGGGTACGCAAAATTGGCGCTCGGCTTGTTAAGTGCAACAGATTAGAATAGCAACACGTGGAAAATTTTTCAGAATAGTTTTTTCGTTATAATAAGCGATAATCGAACCCCGATCACCCAGTTGTCAACTGGTGCTAAACCACTTCACCATGCAGTAATGATTCATAATTTTTATAAGGTGTAAAAGGTGTACGTCCTTCAATTTTATGATTTCCTGAGGAATAGGAAGGTAGCGGCCCGAATCTTCGACTAGATGAGATCTCAAACTTCCCCTGAGGAAACTGAACAAATCCTGGTAAACCTCGGTCATGACGTTCAGTAGTAGAACTAAATCCTGCAAACCTCTCGAGTGACGATTCAGAGTACTTGTCTGTAAGAACCAGAAAATGGAGGCTGGATATTAAGTGAATCCAAATCGTGCTTAAAGTGCAGTATAATCAAGTTTATGACTAAAAGATATATTTCCAGGATTTCCATATCATTTCTACCAAAGCGAATGTCGAGATGGTACCCTCATGATAACTTCCTTTCCCAAAAGTTGTATTGACTGTCGGACATCCTTGCTCAGGTTTGAAAATGTATTAGGCAAGACGAGCTATTTGTAAGTATACATTAAGTTGAACGTGTCAATAAGTATAACAATATAATGATTTTATGCATTATACAGTATATACTGTATGTAAAAGTATTCCCTGTTCGATGAGTATGCGCCGTGAACGGCGCATGGGGGATGTGGAGGAAGCACTTAACATATTCTAGACCAACGGCAGCAAGTGATGAGATAGGGTAGTCAGTCCCTCTCTCGACCGCCTTTACTTCCCAAGGTGCCCCAGACTACCAAAGGCACCTTGGTACTAAATTTGATAGTAGGCTGAGTGGACCTCAGAGTGCCAGGCATGGGAGCACTCACTAAAATTTTCCAGCGTCCTGGCCCGATTCGTAGTTAAACGCGCTACTGCCTAAGTAAAGTGGAATGAATCAAGTCAGTGTCTGAATAGGGTCAGTTTTTTGTTTACCGCAAAGATAATTATGTTTTCATTAGGGTCTATTCATACACGTCCAAAGCAGTGGCTCACCCAATGGAACTCCTTAACTTCAGTCACCTACCCTTGCCACTGTCTGGCATACCCACCTTAGTCTTATGATCGCAATTACATTATTCATCTCAAGCTATAAAAATTACTAAAATTAATGTTGATTAACTATAGTCGTTTATATATTTGCATTATAAGGCAGTAATACCCCGACTTACGCGAACTCGGAGTTACATGGTTCTTGATTTTTTCGTTTGGCAATACTGCCGCCCGCTATCTTCAGTGTTTCTCTTGATACGCATTGGACACCTTTCGTGCGCACTTTACGTGCAGGATTACGATCCTACAATGGATGAAAGTTAAGATTGTTTTGTTATACGTTTTCTAAACCCTTAAAAAAAACCTGTCGTCCAAAGGAAGTACATTTGATTCTGCTGCACTTAGCAAGAAAAAGAAAACGATGTATAAAGAACTGCAATTTTATTAAATATTTTTCTTCTAAACTAGTAATTTTGTTAGTCCTTGGTCCCAATTAAACCATATTTATATTTAATTATATGCAAAGTCGTACCCCGACTTACGCGAATTCGACTTAAGCGATTTTCGTCGGTCCCACATACTGCGTAACTTCGGGATATTACTGTATAGAAAATTTGTTTCCTTTTTTTATCCGTATTATTTGATTTATTTCATAAATGAAATACGATTCTTTAATTCAATATTTATTTTTGAACAACATTGGTACGCTAATAACAGATGACGGAGACAAGCAAAGAATTCAGATTACGGCATAAAGATGTCTCCACCTTCGTCAACAAGACACCACGACTCTTTCTCCAATCGTCTGCGAGTAAGGAAGAAGTGAATGGGTTCTCGTTTAGTGTTATATCTTCCACGTATTGGCCAGCGCGTGGGAGTGTAACTTAATATGGGCGTTAGAGGAAACAAAAAGGTAAATCCTACCGACTGCAAGAGACAGAAGATAAGGACTAGCGCGTTTGATATTTCACTGTCAGTTGCCAATACATTAAAATCCTTGATTCAGAGTCGATATTTACGTAAATAACAAAATTATATTAATCCACATAAACTAATGAGAAAGAAAAATATTTATTGAATATATTTCTCTTCACTTCAGTAAGGTCCTCATTCTTACATATGTAAATCGGCTCTGCCTACTACCACTATGATCAACTTCTGTGCATGTATAGTAGTCATATTCCTCAGCTAACCAAATAATTACTTACTAATGGTGACGAAACTCAAGAAATTTCGGAGTCAACTTCGGATATGTCAATTGGCTTTTGACAATTGGAGACATTGGATGAAGTGAATAAAAACGAGTAAATGCTTATACTTGCCTATTTTTAAGTAAATACTTGGAACTAAGTGAAGAAAAAAGAGAGTATACTTTCCATCAGGAGTAAATACTTGTGCTTTGAAAGTAAATGTTTCTGTGGCTCGGACCTTTAAAGCAATTACTTAAATAAGAGCGAATAAAAATAACTTGCAAGTAAACTCTCAATTGACACAAGAAAACACTTTCGAGTAAAAGTAAACTTTTATTCACCTGATAGGCGAGAGAATACTTTAGTTGCGAGTAAAGTGTTTCGAGCATTTGCTTCTTTTTATTCGCTTCACCCATTGTCTGCTACAGCTGAAATGTAAGAAATACTCCATATGCACGAAAGTTGATCGTGATGGCGGTAGCTTAATTGTTGAAGCACCAGGCCGGTAACAGGGAGAGCCGGGTGTGATTCTTTTTTACTGCACCGACCAATATTTCTTATCAATTTTCAATAGAAGTATAGAAAACGAGGAAATAAACTCGAAAACTTATCCCGTAAATAGAATACCTACCATTTGTTTTGTCTTCAAAATACTGCGCTCTCGTGCTAAGCGCCTCAACTTCCTCTGAAACAGTCTATTTGCACATTACATTAGACGGGTATTGTCCTGTTATTTATAGAGAACCATTGTGTTATTTGAGTGATCAATTATTTTCACGTCCATTCAAAGAAACAATTCATACATTTGAGATTTGAACAGTACATCTATCAATTATCATCATCATTCAGTCATCATATATAAATTTTCATACCCGTAAAACAATATTTTTAATTGTTTTTTGAGATGTGATATCGTTTATTGAGCCTAGTTGAGCGCGATATTTGACACTGATTGTCTAATTATAGGACTGTTTTCAATGACAATGTTATATGTCATGCTTGCATTCATATTTAACGGCATATCGCACAATGAGGTCAAATATACAAATGTTGGCAATAAATACGGCAGTAAAGGGGTGTGGAGTACCGGGCATGTATTGCAAATCCTATTCTAAATCAGTTTACAATAATGAAGTCTATAATGACAATATGAAGCAAATGAGATGACTACATTAACAATTAATTATATCTGGTGTAGTAAAAAGTAATCCATTATTTTTGCATGACATTGAAGGCTTGACTTACCATAGTTAGAATGATCCGATTTAGGTCACATATGCGCCGTTTTGTTCGATAACGTGTTGCCATTTGGAAGGTAATATCATGATGCCTCTCTCATAAAAGCCCTTGTCCCTATTGGCAAAAAATTGAGACAGTCGATTTTCACAAGCCTCTCTTGAAGCGAATTTTTCACCAGCAAACGTGTTCGCCATGGACAGGAACAGATGGTAATCACTCGGTGCCAGGTCCGGACTATAAGGTGGATGCATAAGAACCTCCCAACCAAGCTCCCGGAGCTTCTGGCGAGTCACTATCGATGTGTGTGGCCTGGCGTTGTCCTGGTGGAACACAATGCCTCTCCTACTGGCCAAAGCTGGGCGCTTGTGGGCGATTGCTGCCTTCAGGCGGTCCAATTGTTGACAGTATAGTTCCGAGTTAAGGGTTTGGCCGTAGGGGAGCAGCTCATAGTAGATAATTCCTTGCCAATCCCACCAAACACACAGCAAAACCTTCCTGGCCGTCAGTCCTGGCTTGGGCACCGTTTGCGCCGGCGCACCGCGTTTCGACCACGACCGTTTTCGCGTGACGTTGTCGCAAGTGATCCACTTTTCATCACCAGTCACCAACCGCTTCAGAAATGGGTCGCTTTTGTTGCGATTCAGCAGCGATTCGCAGATGGAAATTCGGTCCATGAGGTTTTTTTGCGTTAACTCGTGTGGCACCCATACATCAAGCTTCTTTGTGTATCCAGCCTTATGCAAATGGTTCCACACGGTTTTTTGTGCAATGTTTAGCTCTTGGGCAATCGAAACAGTGCTTACATGACGGTCGGACGCAACAATGTCCATGATTTTATCGACATTTTCAACACGTGGCCTTCCAGTGCGTGGTACATCTTTGACGTCAAAATTACCGGAACGGAATCGACGAAACCAAAATTGCGTGTGATTGGCTGTTACAGTATCAGGACCATAAACACTATTCACATTTGCAGCCGCCTGGCTTGCGTTTTCGCCTTTAACGAAGAAAAACTGTAAAATATAGCGTATTTTCTCTTTGCTAGTGTTCATTTTGACGCGCGCTCACACAACACTGAGTCAACTCATCACAACTATCTGAACAGTGTTTGTAGTACGCAATCTCATCGTTTGAACGCCATCTCGTTGAACCCGATCGGACTTATACAACGCGAGCTACAGATCACTGAAGCCATCTATTGGCAAAATAATGGATTACTTTTTACTACACCAGATATAACATAATTGAATCAGTATGTTCATTTCGCTTTCCCTTAAACATATTTATGACGTAAGTTTGAGCCCTGTTCATAAAATAGAGGAATCTTTCACCAACAATTTGTTGAAGAGTCGAAACCAGAAATCAATCCATTTTCTTTTTCTATTCTACTAATTTTGCTATTTCTATTACAGATAACATTTATATTTTTTTCACGTGCAAAAGGTCTCGTAGAAATACATATTATAAAATGTAGGCCATGAATTTTGCTCAAGAAAATCAGTTTTGAAGACAAACTAGTGTGCTGTTAAACTTGAAAAGTGTTTGTAATGTTTAAAAATGAGAATGAAAGGAATCTTTGAGGAAACTAAGCGATTCCACAATACTCGAAAGTAATAAAAGAACAAGATATTTTTCTTCCTTTAAACTATTTCTGCAAGACAATTTCCGCATATGACACAATATCCGGAACGTCCGGAAGTGACTGGTTAGGAAGCTATTCTACAAAATTATTCCAAGGAATTAAAAACAAATTGAAATGCTCTGCGTTCATGTTCGCTGCCAACATGTTGGACACATCATACACCTTTCATATATTTGTGTTATTCCTGAATGGCTTCATTGGTAAGTACAAATATTTCTCAACGTTGTATCTTACAGAACCCTCAGAGTTTATCGTTCCGAACACAAATATCATTCATCGAATTGTCTTGTGTAAATCGTCTTATAATAACATACTCAAATGACTTCGGTTTTTCTAACTCTGTAGTCGAAGTGTTAAAAGCAGTGCTATTTAATTGTTTTTTTCTCCTATAAATATATATAATTTCTGAGGATGATTATTTAAGTTATAAATGGAGCATTAACCCAAAACTGGAGTATGAAGATGTATATTCATTATAATTTGACATTATCTTCCATTTCACCACACTATATAGAGGCCGATCTGGAACTTCATTAGAATCCTTTTTTAACTGATTCGTCCGGATGCAAACACGTTATGCCCAATCTAGCAGTTTTTCATAAATGAATAAAAAAGAAGAAACATGCACGCTTGTTACATGTAAATGAGTTTTCTCTTTAAGATTTAAAAGGTAAATAATAAAGTTTTTACCCTGATCATAGGCGTATAGAGAAGCCTACGATATGACGAATCCCGCGAAACATACAAGGCCTGTCTGAAAAGTATCTGACCATAGATCAAGAAAATGAAAATACATACGAGTCATTCCAAGTGAAATCAACACTTTTTAACAAAATTCCACCTCACCCTCTCAGATTTCTAAGATTTTTTGTTTATTGCTAGTATCCGTTGAGATTATTTTTTTTTCTAGATTTTTTTGACGCACTGGTTTTTGTTTTATGAAAGTTCAAAGAGTCGAATGTTCCGTGTTTTTAGTGTACAAAATTACATATTACTCAGCAATGGTTGGTGCTAGAGAGCTCGGAGAGGACTCATTTTAAAGCTCTTGTAATAAGCTTTCATTTGATATGATACTCAACAGTGACACAAAATTTTGTATCCCAAAAATTTTAAAAATCGATTTTCTCAAAATCGGACATTCGATTATTTTTATTTTCAAAAAGTTTTTATATGTTGGTCATACCTCCCTACACTCACCATAAAAAAATTAATTTGAGACGATGATGGGGTCGTGAGATATAAAATATTTTCGTTAAATGCCTGGGGAAGAAAAGGCATTAGTGGTCCACATTAAGATAAAAAAAAAACTTTGGCAAACTTTGTTAATGATTTCGGCCCGTCTCGAGCTGTTAAATTTCTAAAATCCACAAACATCCGTGCCCCAGTCGGCATTCGAACCCGGAACCCTGGAATTGCTAGCCTGACGCCTCAGATGGAATGGCTACCAAAGTTGACTTCGTATTAAGAATTTGAATTATTTATGGCCTTTATTGCTCAGGCTGAGATAGGGAGGAAAAAGGATACAGCAAGAAGTGGGCTATAGAGCTTAAGCTTATTGATGAGAAACAATAGGTTCACATTAAGAATATTATTTATTATTGGATCCGGGACCAAGATTGGTATCCTGGAATTTGAAACTGAGGATTCGGATCTGATACTTGGAACTAGGTGCTCGGAGTTGAATCCTGAAACCTGGTTCCAAGATACGAGTCCGGGTCCCGGTTCCAATATTACGTTCCCGAACAGGATCAATGTGTTAATCCATATTATATACTAGTTCATATAAAATAAACCTAATGTGGACCTAGGGTTTTCCTCAGTCACGCCAGCCAAATATCGGGTTGGTATCTTAAACTTAAGCTCTGACCAAATTTTTACTGCATCTTTCCCCTCCCTATCACACAGCCTGAGCCATAGATGCCTAACGCTAAAGGCCATAAATCATTCAAATTCTTAATACGGAGCCAATCTTGGTAGCCGTTAGATCTAAGGCATAATGCTAGTAACTCCAGGATTCCGGGTTCGAATCCGGACTGGGGCACGCATGTACATGGATTTTAGAAACTTAACAGCTCAAGACGAGCCGAAGTCATTAATTACTAAAATGACCCAATAATTCAAGTTTACCAAAGTTTTTTTTTATTTTAATGTGGACCGCTAATGCATTTTCCTCCCCAGGCATGTAACGAAAATATTTTATATCTCACGATTCCATTATCGTCCCAAATTAAAATTTTCATGGTAGGTGTAGGGTGGTATGACCAACATAAAAGATTTTTTTTAAAAAAAAATCGAAATGTCTGATTTTGAGAAAATCGATTTTTTAAATTTTTGGGATACAAAATTTTGTGCCATCCTGTTGAGTATCATATCAAATGAAAGCTTATTAGAAGAGTTTAAAAATGAGTCCTCTTTATCACCAACCGATGCTGAGTAATAAGTAATTTTGTAAACCCAAAACACGGAACATTTGACTTTTTGAACTTTCATAAAACAAAAATCAGTGTGTCAAAAAAAGTCTGAAAAAATATTTTTTAATATTCTCAACGGATACTACACTGAGAAAAACGCTTACATTCCCAATAATGTAAATGTAACATTTGCAGTATTATGTAGGTTGCGTACGTTAATACGTACGGAACATACGTAATACGTAAGTAACCCACGTTCAATGAAATTGGCGATTAGTGGTGAGTGCATTACAAGTAATGCCAAGTGGAAAAAGTCTTTATTACGTATGTTTCCTACGTCTTCCTGTTGTTTCTCCATGCCACAATTTTAGGCAGGACGGAATATCCTGTCGACATGTAAAATGAATAAAGTGACGTCATATAGGAACACAGGCAAGCAGGATGGAACCTCCTGCCAAGCATGAAAGAAGGAGAAGTCAGTGTATACATTACAGACGGTACTTTCCTACGTAATAGCAGGAGCCGCCTGCAGTAACACTATAATGATGTACACTGCTTGTATCAAGGTTGGGAACGTTTGCATGCAAGTACAGCAGGAGACACAGTCTAGCAGGGGAATGTTAAGTGCGTTGCGAAATGTTAAATGTGTTGCAAGTTGTTGCGGTGTATTACAAGTAGCTCGCGAGATGGCAACACAGTTTTGTTTATAACCAAAAGCTAAAACTATAATTATTGTGCATGAGAGATCTGTTTTAAAGGAAACACAAAAGGCAACGCGATTAATATTATTAATATATGTGATAATTTAAAGATTTCTTAATGTATTTATGTTACTGCTCATATCTAAAAGCCAAATGTGCGCAATCAGTTATTGTAGAATAGTTTATAAGATAAGAAGTTAGATTATCGATGCAGCACAACTCAAACCTAGCCTATCTCTGGTGTGTTAACGTGCTACCGATGACTCTGTATAGCAGACGTACAGAAGAGAGCAGTACGCATACAGCCATTATAGGACAAACGGCATTTTTCAGTGTCGAAGGGTGCGAGTGAATTTCATATATACAATTTTTTGCAGTCAAAGTACAGAGACTGATCAACATTTTCATTTCACTTCCAACTCATCAACATGCCAAAACAACCGAAGTCAGGAACACACCAATTACCAAATGTCGTCATGCAAACTTCATCCATAGTTACACCAAAATCATCATCTCAAGGAGCGATACCTAAACATAAGCATAGCACTGATCAACTGTCACGAACTAGATCACGCACACCACCATCACGTCATTCAGGCAACGGAAAGTCACCGCCCAGTAAAAGATCACATACGCTCAGCGCTTCAGATTCCGATTCCGATCCAGAGCAGCAAATGAACATCACATCTTCAGACCACGATGAACATCTAGCAGCTTCAAAACCTCCTCTTCACTCTTTTCTTCTCACAAAATTTGACACCAGGTTCCAAACGCCAAAACAACTTTTTCAGCAATTCATGAAATATGTTCCTCGCGAAGCAATTCACCAGATAATACCGACACGTAACGGAATAATCATCAAGTCACCTGACAGTACTTTAGCTACAACCATCAGAAACAAGTTTAGCTTTGAAATCTTCGGCAAAGATGCTCAACTTACATCTCTAACAACTAGAACCATCCGTATGCAACCACCTCCTAGACGAGCACCACAATTATCTGTTGTTATTAGGGGTGTTGACCTAGATATCACAGACGAAGAGGCAGAAGCAGAATTAAGAGAGGAAGGACACACTATCACGAAATGCCTAAGAATAAAAACAAAAGAAGGCACTAACAGCTATATGATTCGTGTACTCACTCCACACCAACTTACCATAGACCTACTATTACAACACGGTGCATACATCTATAGACGCCGACACAGAGTCGAACCATCTCGTACACAACCACCATTACCTTTACGGTGTGAAAAATGCCAAATATACAATGATCATTCGACAGATGAATGCAAGAATCAACCTAAATGCGGATACTGCACCGGAAACCATACCACAAAAGCCTGCACCAACCTAGCAAATCCACCGAAATGTAGTCAGTGCAATGAACAGCATCCAACTTTCTCATACAAGTGTAAAGGCCGCCCAGAACCCGATCCAGACTCTAATTTCCTAGCAGTGCCTCTTCGCGTCCCTCCATCCACAGAACCTTCTATCAATCAATCTATCCATCCTCCTCCGACCGTCGAACAAATTATCTCTTTCCTGACAATAATCTTTCAAAATCTATTCCCTTTCCAACGAAACGCAGTTCTACACAAAATCACGCTTGCAGCTAAAGAAATCTTTAAAGTACAACTCCAGGCAACATACTCGGGTCCGTATGTATTCTTCTCCATTAAACCTACAAATCCTGAGTAAATTATACAACACCTCTCATCTTCACTCACTTATCATTCACTCTTCATTCACATTACCGCACTGTATTCATAATTGTTATATGTAGGGCTCATCTGTTTCCATCAATACCTAGCGTCGCCCCTAGGTGAGAAGATAATCATCCATTCGTCCTATTTTGTGCCAACGTGTTGTGATGTCAATTTGCACCTCACACTCATCTTCCATTTCATAGTCATCAATATATTTACAACCTAAATAATGATTATAAGCACAATGCTTATAATGTCCAGATTTGTTAATATTCAGAAATAAATTGTATTTAAATATTATAACAACTCTTAGACCCCCTACCCATCTTCAAGTCCCATATGTTTTCCCTTCCTTCCCAGGCCTGGATAGAGGGCGTAACCCTCGAAGCGGGTGCTGGCCACACTTGTGGACCAGCAAAAAAAAAAAAAAAAAAAAAAAAAAAAAAAAAAAAAAAATCGATGCAGATACTAACATTAATCGGATTTAACGTCTGGTTTATGAAACAATAAAATACTTAAATTTCGAATATTTGCAGTTTACTTCTCGGAGCATTATGCTCCAGAATGAAGTTATTAATTTCAACGTATGGAAAAGCATGACCTTCCGATATAGGTGTATCATCCATTCTTTCCGTCTCATACATCTATACAGTCTGGAGGTAACTCGTGTACACGATGTACGGACCTTTCTGCCAGGCAGGAGAGAACCTACAACCACGACAGCTGGACGGCCAGTACGTAAGGAGCAGCCCTCATTACGAGCCTGGGTTTCCCTACAGGCAGGCAGGACGGTGGCTACGTATTGGCATGTGAGTGCAAATAACTTCATGACGTCATTAAAGAAATGACGTCATGAACTGGCGTCTGCAATTAGCATGCCAGGCAGGAGCAAACAGCAGTTAACAGTACACATGCTCGGTAATGCTGTTTGCTACGTCAGTCATACTATCCTCGCCAACTCATTATTACAGGAGGGAACCTACGGATTTAAGGAGGTTACGTCCTTAAATCCTAGGAAAATTTTTCTCCATGTAGCAATAAACCAAAAATCATAGAAATCTGAGAGGGTGTGTTGAATTGACATGGAATGACTCATACGTGGTGTATTTCAATTCCTAATCACCTTCGAAATAGGACCCTTCAGACTCCACACACTTAATCCGACGATCCTCCCATGTCTGGAAAGCCTCTTTGGAAATACTCTCAACGCGTTGTGCATGATGTCCTGTCGGATGTCGAAACGGGTAACTTTCAGAGTCGATTTGCCTTTAGGGAAAATCCAGAAGACACAAGGAGCCTTTGGAGACCGACAGGAATGGTGTTCCTTGTCAGGAAATATTGGATCATGGGCGAAGAATGGATCGGAGCATTACCCTGATGGAGGTGCCAATTTTGTGAAGCCCATAGTTCTTGTCTCTTGCGACAAATTGCATCACGTAGGCGACGGAGAACTCCTTCATAACTGTTTGTCCTTCTGGTACGCATTCGTGATGTACAATGCCAAGGTAGTCATAAATTACAATCAGCATCTGGTAGAGATGGATGCTTCCACTTTTTTTCTTTGAACAGATTTACAGCCACGTTCAAAAGTTTCTGGAGTATTGGCAAATTTATGGCTTTACCACCATAGACTTAGGGATAGGCCACCAACCTGATTTCAAAATTATACTTTTATGCATACCATTCCAGAGAACTCCTTCCTTGCTCAAAGGATGGAAAATCGTAAGGTCCGTTTAACATGATATGGAGAAAATTTTAGATAAACAGATATAAATACTATTATTCCTTTCGTTTGTAAACTATACCAACTTTCAGAAACGAAATAAAATAGCCCATCTGAATATATCTTCATGCTATGCCAAGAATTTATAGTCAAATATACAGAGATATGAAAGAAATGAACAAAAGCAGAGGAACACACAGAGAAGAGGGAACAGACGAAAAATTAATTATTATTTTTTTTAAATTTGTGAACAACTGAGCACACACATACAAAGCCAAATCAAGCTTCCCTCTCCCTCACATCGTCCTCACTCCCCCATCTCACGAGATAAATCTTCTATGTACAGTTTGCTCACTTGACAAAGTTTTCACATACGTAAATTCATTCAACGACGTCAGTGAATATTTATATATAGAGAGAAAAACGAAGTACGTCGATTGCGATTCGAAGTTGCGACACCGGGTCATATTCATTAACAAGGCAACATTCAGCAAACGCGCTATTCTTTCAGTTGATGTTTAGCGCTTCTCCTATTCATAGTCTTATTGGAATTGCTGAAAAACTTACACTGCGACTTTAATATGAGGTGATTTTTTTTTGTGAAATATCGTACTGGAAAGTTTTGTATTCCAAAATTCAAGCTGGGGACAGCAAAAGTTATTCCAGTAACTAAAAGTTGTTTGGTTTGCTTGAAATTTCATATATGGGACTAATAATGATATTATTATTGACACTTACTAAGCATAAGTATGGCTTTCTTATGAATGAAGATCTGACAAGGAGGCATTACGCACTTTCTGTCAAGGATTTTAATAATAATACTCTAGAAGACTGATGATTATAAAATGACTTGAAACTGACGAACGCTAACAAGCAACGCACAATCAGTAATGAATAATTAACAAAGGAATAATTCACTTTACACGCCCTACAGGACTTCGTTAGTTCATAGTCTGAACAAAGTGGTCCGAGTTGTCTAATGGTTAAGAGCGCTGACTCCTAAATTCAAAAGCGTTGTTTACATTCAAAATAACACGAATGATGGTGGCATTAATTAGCGAATATAAATGTTTTATTAATGACAAGGGAGAGTAAAGACAATGCGGAAAGACCAAAACTTCTACAGAAAACTACCAGATTGTTACGAACTGCCGAAACAAACCAGAGAGCTTTGCTCTCGAAATTTCTGAGGAGGACGCCATCTTGCTTACTACGTAATTATTGCTGTCTAAACAAAGTTTCAAATCTCTGTTTGAAAGCTCCTTCCATGGTTCATCGGATAAAGGGTCAGCTTGTTGAGTAAAAAAATCCAGGTTCGAACCCCGGCGGGTGTGTGACTTTTCTTTCAAAATATTTTCTATATTGAATTCATTTATGGCCTTTAGGCATCTTTGGCTCAGACTGGGACAGGATAGAGAGAGATAGCGGGCAAAGCCTTACTTAAGGTGTCATCCCGGTGATTCGCCTGGTAAAAATGAGAGGAAACTTAGAAAAACTCGGTCAGGATGGTTGGCCGTGGAGTTCGAACCCGCGTGACTGCTCATTGCCGGCCCAAAGTTCGCGACGTTACCGACTCGACCTTGAGACATTTCCACATGCTCATAATAAATATATGCTTTCTTGCATTTTTTTCGTAACTTGGGTTAGATTAGTATGCGGATGTACCTAAAGAACGATTTAAGCTTTCAACAGCGTGCTTCCAGTAGGGTATCATTGAACTGTGACTTACTGTTAACATTTTTCTGTTAACATCCTGGCATTCTTTGTGGGCGTTATGGCCTCCTAAAAGGGTCTTGCAAACACACTGTCATTGTTAGCATGGCCCCAGCAACAATGGAATGCTGCTGATAAACTCAACTATCTATAGATCGTGACACACATTATATCGTATAGTGATTCAATGTACATTTATATTTGATTAATTGACGGTGAACAAAATATAAGCGAAAACCGAATGGTAAATATATTTGATTTTTGCAAGCTATAAAAATGTCGATATTGGAAGTTCAACTCTCTCTAGCTTGAGTTGTGTATAAGAAAGCAAACCCAGCCACCCTTATTGAGGATTTTCTCTCACATTCACACCAGGAAAGTATCTGCATAGGGACTTGAATTAAGGACTGCGCAGTTTTCTTTTCCCATGTACACACACAAGAAGAGAGTAAATATAAAGACGGTATGTAGCCGTAAATGCGACAAATGTAATGCTTCGAAGTTGCTAAGGAAGCAATATATAAGTAGTCTCGAGAGTCCGGTCACATAGGATGGGTCGGAGTACTGGAAGTGAAGCATGGATGGAGTAATACGAAGTCCCGTCCCGTTTCGAAGAGAAATCATTAACGCGACGTATTTTCCAATTTATGTCCCGCATCTACTACACGTGTTATTTTCGTTTACATGAAACAAACTCTGTAATTATCAATACTTCAAATAATTTACTAATTACATTACATTGAATACACTCAAACTCTGTTCCACTTACATTCTCCCGATTTTAAGTGAGACCAGACTCCTGTGACAGCTGCATAAGTGCTTCAGATGTGCAGTGACCCTGAGACCGACAAACCTCATCACTACAAGGTCCTCGTTGCGCATAATTTCTGGGAGAGTCGATGAAGATTCTCTCAACTGTAGATGTCATCGTGACATTCATCTAATAGGACTGAGTAGGAATTATCAAGCAGAATAACCGTTCTTAGCAAGGTTTAAACTCGGCCTCTCTCCTCAGCACCAGCCCGTAGGCAAGAACTTTCGTGGTAAATGACCTCACTTTTAGCTTCTATTTACAGTAATCCAGTACGGACATCACTGCTCATGACTGCACTACTTTAACTCCTTCAAAGCATACATCGTTAATGCATTTAATATTGAGTATGGAATATCATTCGGTAACACGCACATCAGAACCGAGCAAAAGCACATTAAAAACACTGTTAATGAAAATTTCTCTCTCTGCCTCTCTCTTTTTTTTTTTTTCACATTAGAAAGTTTCTAAACTTTCAATCTTTGTTGCAAAAATAAGGTGTTCCAGTGAAATGTAAATAATTTATTGTCGGACACCCGCAAATTGGCTTAGAATCCTATTTAGGAGGTTCTATAAAAGAAAGAAATGTAGAGATATTAAGTTTCTAGATACTGTAATTTAGTTCTGGTAATTAATAATGACACATCCAATATGTAAACTTCTACGCTAATTTGGTGAGTTTAAATTGGACATGTCGGGGACTTACTAAAATATTTTGTTTGGTTCACTGATATATAAATACAAATACAGCGTGTTTCCTACGTCTGGAACCACCGAACTAAAATACGTATTTTATTCAGAAACTTTCGTCCACCGCCGATAACTAGGAAAATATCTGCCAAACTTCTGAAACAAAAAATCAAGTAACGTGTGCAGAACTGAATGATGATAATTTTAAAACCAGTGATGTCCTGGAAATACCTATACGCGGGACAAATCTGAAAATTTCAAATAGGGTAAAGTGACGTCAATTTTAATTTCTTTGGAAGGGCCACTAAATACGACTTTAAAGGAAATATTTTCTGATAATTCCTATCGTTTGACAGCCGATTGCTATGAGACCAACAATACTTAAGCAACTTCGCTTAACAACTCAAGTAGGATATAGAGGATTGTAACACACAATTGAATAAAAAATAGCAGAATTATTATTATTATTATACGTACTACTATACTCGTATATCTATTATTATTAAATTACCATGATGGATATATAACAGCATCAGTTCATGCATTCAATTCCCGGACCTAAATATAGAATTTGTGTATAGACAACACTGCTTTGTTATGCAATATGAGGAAACGAACTAATAACTTTAACGCTTAGATACAATTACTTATAAGTTAATCAATACTTTATTAACGGTTTTAAAATTGTACTCTTTTTGTTAACGACTTTTATCAATTTCATTATAGACGTGATACAGTAGTAAAATATATCTTCCCCAACCGAATTTTCTGTTTCTTTTTCGGAACTTTCCTGTTTTTTTACACTACTTAGGTAATAGGCTGCGTCGTTCGCACACCAGGCAAGTAGAAAAACTTGAAACAATTATTAAAGAAACTTAATTTTAAGTCTTGAGATGTGATTTTTAAGCAACTTGAACCTTCCATGCGTCATCTACATTTCATTATTCTGTGCATTGCGCTGCCACGATTCAGGTAAATATGAGGAGGAAAGCTCGTAATGGGGCATGGCGAGATCGAATTGGAACCTACTCGACCTTCTTAGTGTCACATAAAAAGAAACGATTCGAACCATCGTATTACTCAAGCTAATAATAATAATAATAATAAACTTTTTGAGTACTGAGAATTGTCCAATAGGGTAAAATATCATGGGATAGTCACCTAATATCTAGTCGGCTCCCCTATGATCCTGCGGAGTGCAGCGATATGGCGTGGAAGAATCTGCAAGTACCTGGTACACTTCCGGAGGCAGTTGACACCTCACAATCTGCAGAGCGGAAACCAATTGCAGCCTGGTCGTGGGTGGAGGATCCAATGCACGGAGCCTGAGTTCAACGGCATCCCAGATATGCTCAATGGGGTTCATATCAAGGCTCCGGGGTGGCCAGCTCAGTCGTTGGACCTCCCCTGCATCCTCTTCGAATCATTCTCGGACGACATTGGAGCGATTTCGCGGCGCACTGTCCTCTTGAAAGACCGCAAGATCGTCAGGGTGTTGAAAGGCCAAAAATGAGTGTAGAGGATCTTCGAGCAGCTGACGATACCGTGGACCATTCAACGTGTCTTTCAGAACAATCCGAGGGCGGGCCCATTCCACACCACGAAAACGTGCCCCAGACCATGACTGATACTCCCCTGCCCTGGACCACGCCCTCTTGGCATGTGGGAACCATCGCTTCATGAGGTCTGCGCCACACACGGTGCCTCCCATCGGCATGGCATAGTTGATACTGTGACTCGTCGGACCAGCGACGTTACGCCACTGTTAGTGTCCATTCGAGGTAATTGGTGGTAAATACAAACCGAAGTGTCCGATGACGCGGGGTTAGCAGTGGCACCCGTGTAGGGCGACGGCTCCTATACCCGAGGGAACGAATGCTCCGACGGATTGTCCACTGGGAAACGTTTCTAGCGCGGCCAGTGATTTCTCGCCCTCCTTTCTCTGCTGACCATTCGTCCTAGGTGTCGCACGCCTCGGTCAGTGAGGGCGGCTGGTAACGTGTCTGTTGTGAACTGTGACGCCTTCATCCAACCATTCTCGATACACCCTGTACATGATTGAACGTTTAAAAGAATTCCTGCACCACTGCCAAAATCGAACTTTCCATGCATCAGGCACCCACCATCATGCCCCCGTTCGAATGCCGTCAACTCACGACGACGTTTCATGCCACATGAACCACTCACACAACCACTTTCCATAAGGTCTTACACACAACTGGTGCCGTCGCGGAGCCCTGCCGAAAGCATGGTGTCCACCCACAAAGAAGTGACCTGCTATCACATGAGTTTTGCTAATTCAGTGTATACTACTAGAACTTACGTTACTGTTTTCAGATATAAAACTTACAATGAACGTAGTCAGTATCACTTGTTCGAAGTTTATAGACTTTACACTATCTTAACACGTCCATATATATCCATGCGAAGTGATATGAATTTCAAAGCTGTATCCCAATTCGCCTGGTGGTCTGAAGAATAACTTCAAGTAAATCCGTTAGGTTACTCAGTCTCTGGAATTTAATAGTAAGACACACTAATTTCGAGAAAGACACACTTCAATCAATCCATATTCTACTGTATAATATTTAGCACTTAAGGGAATTTTAGTCGCTGAGGTTAACAGCTACATTGTGGCCAACACAAGTCACACTTTCAAAGAAAAATAAGGCAATAAATACATAATTTTCCGAAGGAAATCAAACGTTTCTAAAAGCAACGGAAGGTTTCTACAAAACTTATACAATATTATTAATCCCTGAAGTTAAGACTTTAATTGTTCTGGGGCGAGTTGCAAGAAAATACTTAAGTGTAAAATCTGACTTAAGTCAGATATTTGAGACAAAAATGTGAAATCACTGTTGCAAGAACAATCTTGTCTAAAAGTGTATCACACTTAAGTCCAAGAATTTAAGACAGGTATCTGGCATACTTAAGTCAAATTTTAGTTGTGCAAGATATCTTATTGGCCACTTTAAAGACAGAAAACAAAGAGACGAAAGGATTTGCACATCATTTCTAAATGAAATAAGTAATAAAACAATCTGCATCGCATGTTTCAATAAATTTAAGCACGTGAAATAATAATAAAAACGACTCAAATTAGTAGCATGAATTATATCAATTCGTGTGATGTACCTATTATTTGCTATTTGAGGTAAAGTATTTCCGTTGTAAATTCGTGGCGTAGTTGGTTAAGGTGCGTAAGTAGAAAATTGTAGTACTTCCAAGGGTCATGGGTTCGAATCTCTCCCGGCCGCGTTTATTTTTTACTTTCACAAAACTCAAAAGTAATTATAGATTGTATTGGTTATAACTTAGTTTTTAGCTTCTTGAATGCTTTTCTGTTACAGTGATATATTAAAATTGGGTAATATTGTAGATCAATGGAAACGCCTGCAAAGACCGCGTTTGGCGTGCACCTTATAATACTTCAAAATTTGATAGTTAAAAATAAACGATAAAAAAGAAGTTGTGAGTTAAGTTCCCAGTGTGAAGAAGGAAATGTACAGTACAAGCAGGGTTCAACCTGGTATTTTGAAAATGTAAATTTTGCGAAAATCGATTCAGAAATATTATAATTTTCTGATTTTCTTCAGAAAATGTATGACTGCTAGAATAAAAATTTCTAAACAACAATAATAATTACTACTATCTTATTAAATATTTTGTTTATACTGCAATTAGCCAATTACCACGCATGTTTGGAACTCTAGAAAAAAATAGTGAGTGAGAAATATTGTCCAGAATTGATCTTCCGTTTATTGTAGGAATGACAGAAATGGTTTAAAATATTATTAAGAGAAGACGTATTCATAGCCTATCTACGGCCATGGAAAGAATAAAATAAGGTAGAAGTAGGCCTACACGACTTGAATTTCTAAAATCGTGGTTTGTTATTTTACAAACCTTAAATGTCATCCTAGTGATTGTAAAACACGCTTTGTATTTCAGTTACAAATTTAAAACAGAAACTCTACAACTGATGAAGCAAAATAAAACTAAAGAGTAAAGAAGTTTACTGTAAAAAGTTGAGGCGACTCCGATGACAACGTAATGAAGTGAGTAAAGGTTATAGCGACAAACTGTGCATTGTTGAAGCTAATGAAAGTGAAGAAAATAAGGGATATCCGAGATGAAAATAAAATCCGCATAGGGTATCAAAATGTACAGAAGTGCATAGACGTACGGATATTGTGTTGTCACCAAAAGTACCAAGTAAATCGAGGTTCCTAAATTCTAATGTGAAGTCAGTTTCTCTACCTGCTTCAGTTTAGACGCTAGACTGCGTTAAGAAATAAAACAAAAATAAAAGTGGTCCAAAATTTTGGGGACAAGCGCTAGAAACTAATTATTTTTTCTCAATGAGTAGTAGGGTCTATATTGTGTCGGATAAGTTTAACTTCCAAATTAATTGTAAATTTAATAGTTTCAAAAACGGGAAAGGAACCGATGCATTTAACAAAAAAAAAGTAGGTGAATGCTACAACGGGATCGACGATAAATTATCAAACTTACCGCAGTATTTTTTTCGTTAAGTGGCTACTTTGGTAACAGTTAATAAATCTTCACATTTCCCGGTAGTCAGTGAGTTCATAAAATAGATTTAAATAATATATTTTACGTGGTTTGGAGTACTTTTGACTTCACTCAATAGTTTCTTTTCCGTTCGTTGTGGTCCTCGCCTTAAGTCCATGCACCATCTCGGCTTTCTTCTGCAGTGACAGTGAAACCTAGAGAAACATCAATAAGAGTAGCTGGCGGGAGTAGAAGCCAAACCTTGCGTAGCACAATGCTGATCTATGATCAGAGAAGTATTATGGGGTGGGTCTGCCCCTAAAACTCGGGAGTTTTATGGAAAATAGTATAACTTCAGGCGTAATAATACACATTTAATATAAGTTTCATGCCCAGGCACACCGTAGACCCTCCCCCCGAAAGCCCTTGGACCCCACCCAACACCAAATTCAGGATACGTGCCTGTCTATGATCCTTACACATCTAGGGGCTGCGTTATAAAAATAAACCTTAGTAATTAAGAAAATGACTGGGGTAGTTTGAGTGATCCAGTGGTTTACCTACAATTTTCAAATCGTGGGTGTAAGATTGAAACTTGTTGACACACACGATCTTTCCTTTAATTTCTCCTAAAGTGTATTGTTTGCGGCACATACACCATTCTTAACTCCTTGTGATGTGGTCAAAAGCTTGTAAATCAATACCAATACAGATTAAGAATATCTGCTATCTTACTACTTCAGAATATCTTCCTCCTTTTCATAGATTCTTTCAACATTTTTGCGAAAATGCCATGAAATTATTTCGCGAACTCAGAATATGCTATAGCATAAAAAAAAAAAGCGTAAATTAAGACATGTACAAGGGTGCACGAGAGCACAGTATAAGATAGCTGAATTACGCAAAAGACGTATCATGTCCCTCGACATACATAAATTGCTTTTTAATCAGCATTTCCATTTTGCAGATTTAAGTCTTGTCACGAAATATCATTTTACTTCCTACTCACACACTTAAATATTTATTTTCAGGAAGATATTAGGTCCCTCCCTAGCTACGGCCTGGCTAAATAATCAAGCACAAAATCAGATTGTTTGGTAAAATTAGTGTAATTTTAAGCGAAGTATATGAATTTTATACAAAATTCACACCCACACAGACCTCAGATCCTTCTCTTCCAAAGGTGCTCAACTCCCCCGAAATCAAATTTCTAAATACGTGGCTGCTCACACAATTGAAAAAGAAAAGTACGGAACTAAAATGTATTTAAGAACAATGGTTCAAGAGTGGCAAACGTGTACAAATAAAAATAATTAAACAGCTTGTGTCTCATATTTTCAAACATACTCTGATCAGACTGTAGATATTTTTCATTTAATTTCAAGCTTTAGATTTGTTTTTTGCCTATTAACAAGTAGATGGGGTGCATGGCCAATCTGCATAACTATAAAGTATATTAAAAACATATTCGACCTAACAGCTTGTATTTATACATGCGTTTACAGAAGCCATAGTACATAGCTACGCACTTTTCTACTTGAGTAGCAACGTTAGTTGTTTTTCTGTACCTGTACACGGATTCAATGCCCGCCGGGGCCAATTGAATGGAATCATTCAGATTCCACTTTGCGAAACAAACCAGCCGGACGCAGTGTTAAAAACTGCAGATCCCGTCCTTAGAAATTCACCAGCTAATTTAGGACGTTAAAAACAATTATATTAAATTAGTTGCTTTTCACTTAATTCTATTTTTTTTTCAATATTTTGCAGAATAGTTTTGATTTTCGCGCAGTTCAGATTATACACGTTATTCATTATCTCAGTTATTTGGCTCAACCGGCAAGAAAAAAATCATTCGTGTTGGAAATTTAAGTAATTCTTTGTATATATTCTTTCCACGAATTCAGTTTCTGAATTATCACGCCAACAGTAACTCAACTGTCAACTATCACTGAGAATGCGCAATGATCACATTTAGTCAGAATTGCGGCGTTGCCAAACGTAATTAGCAGATGAAAATGCACATTTGTTGAGTTTTACTTAAGTACAAAAAGTAGTACTTAAGTTATACAACTGAGCGCTTCCAGCAACAGACTTAAGTCCAAATTTTAAGTGTAGATTAAGATTTCTTCTAGCAACTCACCACGTAACTTATGCTTCTGACTTTGTTTACGATCTCCATGATTGAAGAAAGCCTGCTCTTGTCTTATTGTAAGTACCATAATAGCATGCTTTGGGAAAGATTGAAAGGAAAACAAGTGAAAAATCTCGTTGCATAAATCAAATGTCAGTGTAATAGTGTCTATAGAAACCGAGAATTTTATAATGAAATTATAGTGGTTATGGTTTAGAAATACAATTGTCACTATAATTAGGGCTGACATCGGCTCAATTTTTCTATCGTAAATTTCACATTGACTACACTGACTTTCTACCATCACATAGTTTTTAAGATATTTTACTCTGAATCACATTTCAGCGAGAGTACACCTACCTATATCCAAATTCTACAAAAACGCACAAAATGGGAATAAAAAATGATGATATATATTTTTTAAAATTGTACAATATATTTATTATATGTGTGTGTCAAGTATCTACAAATTCATCTGCCACATTCGTCTGTACATTGTTCCCCATCTTTCTTTTTCTTCTCTTGCTTTGTGTTCCGGACATGTCAACAACATTATTTTTCTTACGTAAACTGGCTTCCCATTCCTTCTTGAATGACATATACAACTTTAGAGCCGTCCTGGCATCTTCAACCTGCAGTCAAAATATAATGCAAACATTTACTTTTACTGGAATATTACAAACAGTGACAAGAAACAAGTTTAAACAGACATAAGAACAATGAACACAAACAACAAAATATTTTGGGTTTGTAAAGGAAGTACCAGAATGTTTTCAGTGTTTGAATTATCCGTATATGCGACGAGATAGAACCTTCCACAGAAGATGTAAGGGTAATGTAGCTATATCAACATTTGAATGGAGTAAAAGTGAAGGAAGCGCTAAAGCAATTACGAAAACTTTTGGTTACAGTTCAATTGGAAGAGTATTGCTATGAGCAGTACAGAAAATTCACCTGTGGAAATCGTGACCTGTCTAAAATTGATAATGTGGTACTGGCACCTTTGTTAAAGCAGAGAGATGCTACTTCCCGTGAGCTAATAGTAAAGATGAATACCTGATTATAAATACTAACCCGTCTCCACATTCTCGAGTATACTTATAGAATGAAAAACTATTGATACCCCATATATTGCCTTAGCAGCAACTTCTGGACCAATATCCCACAGCTGTTTCTCTCTATGAACATGAGAGATTACAAGATTTCCTTCCTCGCCTGGTCACCGGCGATGAAAAAAATGGTAAATATTATAAGAAAACAATGGAACAAAAAGAGTCAACCTCTTCGAAAGGTTGTGAAAGCACCTCTGCATGCACGAAAGGTGATGCTCAGGTGTTGGTAGGAACGTCGAGATTTGGTTCACTACGAATCCTTACCACAAAACCACACAATCACGTACAGGCCGCAGCTTAACAGTCTCAGAAATACAGTTCAATGAAAGCGCCCAGCTTTGATTAATCGCCTTGGGGTTAATTTATATCAACACAATGCTCGTCCGTACACTCTCGTTAAGAACGCAACAGAAAATGCACGCGTTTGGTCGGGAGACCATTCACCGAGCATTGTCCATCCGATTTTCATTTATTTTGGAACACATTTTTAAATGACAATGATGTAAAGAGGCCTGATAACTTCTTCGCTTCACGCCCACAAAAGTTCTACTGCAATAGAATCTACAACCTCCAATACCGATGGATGAAGTTTATTAGCACCAATGGGGAATCCGTGGATGATTAGGTGCAGTGCTGATGGCCCCAGGTTTTTTTTCCGAACTTGTCTATTATTTCCACATTTGTCTACTTTTGTAAAATGATCAATATAATATTCGCCACTGTAGCAGCGATAGCGTCGCTTTAGCAGTAAAACCTGCGAAGCTTAAAATCAGACAAAAGAAATATTTTCATCGCTTTGTAATATCAACTTTTAACTTGATCTGTTTTGTACTATATATCGAATTTAGTTGCCTATATTACGCACACTTTTCACCGAAATCTTCGCCTAAAAATCGATAATATACGCGAATGCGCCCTGCGGAAACCATAACTTTATGTAGTGCCTTTCATGTTAAATTTATGTACTCTTCGCTAAATATTTGGTTTATTTGAAAATTAAGTTGAGTTGTGAGGTCCCTGGCGTTTCAAGAGGCACAGGTGTTCCGTTCGTGGTGTGCGTGAGTCACCTGTCCTACGCGTGTCTGGGTAGCAGTGACAAAATGACCGCACTACTGGAAACCTGGATAAAAGTGGAGGTGAGCAGTGTGATCCGATTTCTGCATTGCCAAGGCACCAGGCCCGCTGAAATCCATTGACAATTGCAGACGGAATACGAAAATGCAGTGATGTCCCTTAAGAAGGTGTAAGTGGTGCAAATCGTTTGACGAAGGAAGGACTGATGTGTGTGACAAATCGCGACCGAGACGACCATCATCATCGTCTGGGGAGGATGTTGCTGTACTGATTGAGGGACTGATCAAGGAGTGACGAACAATCACAGTGCGGGCGGAAGCTAAGGAAGCATACATTCTGTCGGAACGCGCCCATTACGTAATGCACAATGTGTTTGGCTATAGAAAAGTGTATTCAGCGTGGGTGCCGAAATTACTATCCGAACACCAAAAAGCCGTGCGAATGGGAATCGTTCTGACTCATCTTCAGCGGTACAACGTTGAAGGCAAACAGAACAGGAGGTGAGTGATGTTGTAACAAGGTTCAATAATTATGACCCTATTTTTTTCAAGATGGAATCGTTGCATTGCCACAGCAATGGAACACGTGCCTGGACCGACGAGGTGGTTACGTGGGTCATTAACGACCAGGACATCCGCCATGCGAACACATGAACACTCGTAATATGTTCAAATATATTATTTTGTTTCCGTAAGGACAGTACTTACCTTATTTTTCAAATAAACCAAATATATATGCTATTCTCACGAAATCAGTAAATTTGTGTGTGAATTTGACTCAATTTAACGTCTCCGGCATATTGCCATTGAAACTATCTAAATATCATCCTGTATTCGCGGGATGGGATCGGTTAATTCATTTCTTAGTATAGGTCCACAGACGATTTCCGAATTCCCTAAAAAAATCCAACTACGTAATATACGCGAAAATATTAAAATTACAATAATTTAACCCAAAGATAAACGTGGATAATACGTGCGAGTAAATACAATATTCCACTACGAGAAACAACAGCCTTGCATGGAAATAAAATGAGCTTTCATAGCAAATATTTTGTTGCTCCCCTTATTTTACTGACCCACAACTTTACCATTGGAGCAATCAATTCATTAAGCAAGATTTAACGTTTAACGTCTCTTATACACGAATAAATATCATCTTTCATTTATTCACATAAAATTAAAAAGAAAAGGAAACGTACTATATGAAATGCACTGGTGTTTTAACATGTCTCGTGGAGAGAATTCTGACATATTTTTTACCTGATTTAATGCAGCTTTTCTCCATTGGTGTCAATCAAAATTACGTCAGTATAATTGTAGACATTTGACCTCCCCCCCCCCCCCGTTAGTAAGCAAAATTGAGCAGATGCCCTATCCTTATTACATAGACGTCCGAGCACAATCAGCAGAGCTTGAGCTCCCTCCTCCTGGCCGTCAATTCTTGGTTTGAATGTAGAATAAAAATTGCACCAGAATGAATCGAGGCTGCACTAGAGTATTCCGAACGAAAGATGAGATCACTACTGACGCAGAGGAGGTTCTGTATACATGTGCGTCTCGAGTCAGTCTCCTAGTAAATTTTCGCAGGAATTACATCTAAAGAGAACAAGAAACATGTTAACCTTCAAATATGCTGGAAAAATATTAAGAAGGTACTACAAAAATACGACAATCACTACAACGTGACAAAAGAAATTATTAGACTACATCGGCCAGTTTCAACTGCCATCAGACTTCGAGATTATCAATAATGACTAAAGGCCATAAATAAATTTTAAAAAAATGCAAACTTCGAGATTGGTCACTCATCATCTGCATACACTACCACTTGACTTCCTAGTTCAAGACAGGTATAAAGACCCTTTCTGCTGTCTTCCATTTTGTAATATTTGTGACTCACATTTGTTGTCCTACTCGTGTTTGAATTAAGAAACTAAATTCCCTTATTTTCTCCAGGTTTCATCAATTTTCATGAAATATTACTCATTTTGTCCCGAATTTCTTGACAAGCATTCACAACATTTGTAGGTAGTAAGATCCGAAAACAGTTTCCGTCCAAAAGATATAAAAATATCCTAAGATGAAACAAACATTACTATTTTCCGAAGATTAATCTTCATTTCAATAAATTATCAATTATTTTAGAACTATGAATTAATATTTTTATTCCACTAAAGTACTCTGAATTTCAAACCACAAAATGGTTTAATACTGCGGAACTCCTTT
>JAGDQP010000260.1:114936-162603 GCA_022664845.1 Lepisma saccharinum
AAAAAAAAAAAAAAAAAAAAAGTTAAGTCACACAGTATAAAAAACGAGTATGCACTAAAGGTGTATCCATATGTTACATGAGTTCTTAGAAGTTCCTCTCCCTGTCTTTAACCTTAACTACACACAGGTCTCGAAATTAACTTTTTCTTCACGGGTCCTACAAAAATCTTACTGGCCCTTTTGGACTCTTACTGACCCTTACTGGCCCTCTTACTTACTGGATCAGTAATTAATTATAATCAGCGTAATTTTTAGTCTACTTTATTATATTCATTTAGGCTTACAGGCCTATATAGTATACCAAATACGAAAGAATAATTATAGCCCTGTAAAAATACTATTTTAAAGAAAACAAGATCTTGGTGGAATGCCCGATATCTGAATTATCACACTTAATTTGTTTTTACCAGACTAAATATCTTCTTCGGAAGCATCTGCTGGGAGTCTGGAGCCGTAGAGAGAAATATTGGGGCATCTGGCTCTTTCGACTTTGCCTATACAGAAGGAAACTGTCGAAGCAACGTCATAATTATAGATTCAGTGATAAGATGGCGTATCCGCGTTGCATACGAGTTATGTTTCCTGTCTCTGGAACTTCCGACAGAGGTGTTGATCAGTTGATATGTTAATTCCTCCTAAAATTCTGCGATGTTTATTAATATATTGGAAATTTAGAAAGCACAGGACTACTGACATCTTTGAATTACTGGCCCTTGGAAATTTTTACTGGTCATCGGTGATAACCAGTAATTTCGAGCCCTGGCTACACAACTGGAAGAGTCAATTTTATACCTGGAATGACCACTTCTGGTTTAATTTTAAATAAAAAGATGTGCATAGTTAAGTATTTATTTTGACTCTTTTTCATAAACTAATGTAAATTTCTTTCTATATTACACCGTTGTAAAACTAAACACCGGAAGTGTGAACTATACACCTCGAACAGTCACTATTGGATTCACCACTGATGGTCTAGGAATAGTATTTTTAGCATAATGTTGTGCCTTGCTATGATTACTATTACATTAAATTAATTTTCATTCAAGGCCTGAGATAGCAGTTATGGCCTAAGGGACAAATTGGAGGGATGATGTGCCCTGGCGATTATTCTTCCAGCAAAGGAATGAGAACAGGTCCTTCGTTGACGTACCATTTCGCGTTCGTATTGAAACTTAAGATAACATCTGGGAAACATCAGTCAACGCCAAACTGAAAATTTAGAATCATTTGAATTACAATTCGCTACATTCAGGAATGAAAAATTATTTTAACTTTTAAGGTTGCCCACCATCCCGATTTTCTCGAAATTGTTCCTTCTTTTCGAGATATTTTCCCGACTCAACTTGGACAGAACTCTTAATGTCCTTACACTTTTATGTTTTGCTAATTATATCCACAAGTTACAGAAATAAAACATATTAGTAAAGTATGAATTTCGGAAAAACTTTTCACCTTTTGTCTTGGTTATCCTATTTGGTTTCAACATATGATGTCTTGTCTTTATCACGCCATCGTATCGTTTCGTTGCCGAATCAGAATTTAATATAACCTTAAGTTTCTTCTTGTTGGCTAAACTGACTGGCAAGTAAGTCTGTCACGATGAGAATGGTGTTCCTCGGCGATCACTGTCGAGAGAGAGATGAGGAAGATAACCGCCAGGGCAAAAGTTGAGCTACCATCGCGGCATTCGCCTGGCGGCAGAAAAACAGCGGAAAGCTTCGTCAGAATGTCCGTCAAGGGGGTTTAGAAGCGATATTTCGTCAAAGTAAGGTTTATGTTTTACTTTATGTCGCATCTCGGCCGAAGAGGTAAAAGTACCTGCGAAGATATATCTCCTGGCATAATAAGCTATCAAGTGAAGGGTTTGCATGGATATTACAACGATGTAATAATTCATATATAGCATGGAATTTAAGAAGCGGGAAAACAGATGCTTGTCAAAATACAAAACGTATTCAGATTATCAATAACAACGACTGGGTGAAAGAACAGTTTCAAAAGGACAACTTATTGATAACTGGCAGCTTTTTTTCAGGTCTTCACGATCCGACAGAAAGAACTATACCATGTGTTTGTTTTCACGAGAACAAAACACATACTGTTACGACTGCTGTGTGCACGGCTTCTGGAAACAAATCACTTCCACGTCCTATTAAAATCGCCCGAAAAGGCAATTTTCTGGAAGTTTGCCTTTTCTTAATTGTACGACATGGTTTCAGACAAGATTTGATTGTGAGATGATATAATTATTTCTTCCAATCTTAAAATGGTAACATACTAATACTAATTCCCTTATCCCAGCTTGTAATCCTAACGTCGTTCAATTTCGTTTATATTTTCTTAGCCTTTCTAAGGATTTCTGTTTTTTGCTTTTCTAAGGATTTCTGTTTCAAATTAACTTTTGCAGAAGAGATCGAAGTCATTAGGATATCAGTGTCGGCAATACTGAAGGGCGAATTTACTAAAACATAGTTTCATTAAAACTACCGTTCACATGAACTTGTACTTTTGCAGAACAAAAGTAATCTACATTTTAATTTTATAGTAGTTTACTCGAAAACTCAAATTTTCTTTTCTTTTCCTTGCTTTGTTTTACAGCTAATTTCCTTAATGCCCGATTTTCTTCTGAGTAATTGACAGAATTCAGAATATTCATATGCGAAGGCGAATTTTGCCTGAACTTGAACGTAAAGGTTATTGGCGCTCAATTAAAACATATGGGCAAACTGTATATGGCCTCACAACATCCATTAAGTCCTCACGCATTCACATGCAATTGAGTACACGCAATATTACGTTTAGGATTAGACGAAATACCTTAAACATAAATCACTTACATTATATATATCTGCACATATGTCAATAAAACTTTTTCTCTAAAATATTCGTCAATCACCATTTCCCATTACAAGCAACTCCTTGGTACGGATCAGTATCTACAGCCCCATAAATAAGACTGCCAATCCTAAAATTTCAGTTACATCACTGGGTAATGCATGTTATTATCTAATGGAAATAATGTTCTTAATTTAATGGCGAGGATCCTTTAAGATTTTTTTTTTTTTAACTTTTACCAAGTTATTAAACTTTGGTAAACTTTATTTTGTATAGGCCATTTTAGTAATTTTTATTAACTTCGGCCCGTTATTGATTAAATGAGTGCAATGCTTATTAAAATCCACAAACATTCATGTGTCAGGCGATTCGAACCCGCAACCTTGGAGACGCTGGCCTAACGCCTCAGACGACACGGCTACCTCGGTCGGCTTGTACCAAGTTATTCATTAAAATGACGTGACAACGCACTTATAGTCTTCAAAAGAGCTGCCATTTTTTTTCCCCCGGAAATGGCTTCTGGTATAAAATTTTATAAGCTATTTCACAATTTGTTTTGTTATCTTTCAATTCAGCCAATTCAGTAAATTTCGTGACTTTTTCAACCTAGCTTCATTACAACACTTGTTGTCGCTATCCTTCAAATTCTGGTACGACTATACTATTTACAAGTCACAACTAAGTTTCTGCTCCCTGTGATTCCGTAATTTGCTTGATACAGTAAATAAAGTGATCCAGCAGGCAGAAAGTTCAAAATTACTATTTACACAACAAGAATTATTGCATTTCAATATTAACGTTTGGAGTTCTACAAATGCACTCCACTTTTAAAAACGAAATTAGAAGCAATTCTAAAATTGGGAAACTAAAATATCTCGAGCAAAGTTATAGTTACTGTATGCATTTTAGCATATCTAGAACTGACATAAAAATTAATATCCTTACTTGGCTGTATCTCTTATTTTCCTTTTTGGATGGCTCAGAAATAGAACTTTCAGATCGTTCCTTAGCGCATGACCTACAAGAAGTCGATTCTTTAAGATATCTGCAACTTCCTTCTGTACAACTTTGAAGTCTTCACCTAAGAAAAGGAAAGGAAAAAAAAAAAAAAAATAGTTTTCCAAACTTTACAGAATACCTTTCAACACTACAAGTATAAGAAAACAGGACAAGTATCCCAATCCTTAAGGAAATTACTCCATACTTTCACCAAAAGGTAGAAGAGAGGATATGGTATTTTGGTAAAACATAATTTGGGTGAACACAAAATTTATGTGAACAAAGAAGATAACAATGCTTCCATCCAATGGAAGGCAATGCAAAGCACCACTGGTACAGCTTTGGGTCACAAATCTGAATCAAAGTAAAACACTCACCATCAGTTTAATGTACTATTAATAAAATTCTTAAACTGAACATGTTCGGTTTACTTTATTTCATTTAACTTTGATTTATTGGCGGCTATGGTCCAAGCGAGTCACATATCGGAGGGATAACAGTATAGAAACCAGTGTTTCTGAAAATAATGAACAATTACAAGAACTAATATAGGGGCATTTCTCGCCCAAAGAATAACTACTGTGCTGGGATACGACAGACTAAGCAAAAGAATTTTCAAGCGATTTTGAATTTAGCAAATTAAAATGGTTTTGAAAGGTACATATTGGAAAATAACATCCAACAAAAATAGTTAAAAATAAAAGAACTTTCCAAAATATTTTTATTACCAAATCCTATTTCGATTGAGGAACCTGAATGTAAATAGATTACCAATAAAAAAAACTCAAGAAGTTTCTGTTTCCCAACTACTGTACCTTTACGAGTGTAAACTTATTTTTAAACTAACTTCTCAAACCTGCGGGCACATCGGAAATATATACAAATGTGATGAAGGATACGCTGAAAAAAAAAAAAAAAAAAAAAAACAGATATTCACACTATTCCGTTCATAGTCGCTACGTGCTCGATTAGCGCGCACACACACAAACATCATTGTTCAAACAAATGAGATGGTAGAAGGGCTTTCAGGCATTTTCTGTTTTGATATGTTCTGCTTATTTCACGTTTTCCAGGGCATTTGGCACATCTATACTATCTGATGAAGTTGCGTAAAGTTTAGTCCCTAAGGAACAAAACTTTATTCATTTAAAGACATGGTATGACGCAGTATTACATTTTAGACTTGCCTAACTATATCTGCTCTCGGAGAAAAGTACTGAAATTTTTAGTACAAGATATTACAATTCCAATATATGTACATATCTGCCCTCAGAAATAATAATCTAATCTGCTGTGAAGCTTTTCATTAACTAACTGTTAGCGACGTTCGACATTTGGCAAAGAGTAATTGAATAAATAATGTGTGTTTTTATTATTATTAAATTATGCTGTTTATGTAAGAATATAAAAGAAAATATGTGAAAAAGTTCGAAAGAAACTTAAAAAAAATAATGCGAAACCTCCTGCACAAACGATATGGAAGTCATCTTTTAAGAGCACAAATTGCACTCAAATATTTATCATACAAAGACAGAATGACTTCTTTATGTTAATTAGTTGTTAAGATATCATTTGTCGAAAGTAGTGCAGCATACCACGTTCTGAGCTTCAATAATAAATTAACAATAAAGTTTAAAAAGGAATATTTCGGTACATTTTTCTATTAAAAAAAAAAAAAAAAGTCTCTTAAATTTTCGTAAAGAACTCATAGAAAAATAATTGTACAAATCTATTATTTAACCGGTACGTGTTAATCTGAACTGCCTCAATTAAGACGGAAGGCGTAATTCCTAAGGATACACATGGATGGTCAGTTTTTTTTTTATTATTATTATTATTATTATTATTATTATTTCACCTAACACCCTGGAATGAATTACAAATGAAGAGCATTCACGGGTTAGGGATGCTTAACCATTACTACACAGTTCATAAACAAGCACAAAAAGGATTATAGTACAAACTTAAGACAAAACCTATGACAGTATAATCAAGTACGGATAGTAAAGAAATACTGTAAGATTTTTTTAACGAAAATATGGACATTGGTATTAATATCGGATATGATAAAATTTAAGCGCGAGGTAACAGGATTATGTCCGTCCATCCGTCCCAATATGCCTTCAGTTGAATTTGGAAAAAAAAATGAGTGCTGCGATTCTACAAACAATCGCTAAGACCAGGGATTTCCTTGATATGGAGCCGGCCGGGTAGCCGTGCGGTCTACGACTCGAAGGTCCCGGTTCGAGTCTCGGCAGTGGCATGGGTGGGGATTTCACTGGCTAAAGGCCGAAGTCCAAAGTTACTAGACTATCCCATATAAAAATAAAGTTTACCAACGTTACCTTGATATGGAGCCCAAACTATTAACAATTAACTCTGATTATGGTGTGGTACATTGTTTCAATAGAATACTGACTTCACATAGAACTAAAACTGAAAGGTGTAAAGGCCGTTTGGTAAGATGATCTAACAGTAAAAGGGCATTAACAATAGGTTATATAATTTAGTATAACAATATTATATAATTTAGGACAGCATAATCATCCCACACAGAAGTTGCTACATCTGTCTCTCTGATATACAAAAAAAAAAAAAAAAACATCTATAACCACCTTATTGGGGAAGTGACACCGTTGTCGGAAATGTCATAAGCAGGACAGTCTAACAGAAAAATCATATACATGCAACCGCTACTAGAGCGTATGGCGCGCATCTTATGTAATACGTATTGCATGAGCGGGTGTTTAGTATTCATGAAGTCAAGAATTTCGAAGGAAATGGGCGAACTTGTACAAACAAGCATACGCAGCAAATGATAGACAAAAGTAATAACCAAAGCCTGTATAAGCTTTGAGCATATATCCAAAACTACGTACCTTGGAAATTATTGCTGTTCTCTTGATAACTGAAATATTCTTTGCTGAAACACTTTACGCCCTCAACCTGGATGTTAATTCCAAACATGGAGAATTAGCATTTTAAACACCTTACACGCTTTGTAATCTGTTCATACTTTCTTTATACTTTTATATACACGTATAGTTACGAAAAAGAAGAAACAGAAAACGTTTGTTCGCGCTGAAGAAGCCATCAGCTTGACGGAGAAAAAAGTTTCTACAAAGGAATACTTCAGCTATCAAATGGACAACAATAATTTCGAAGGTATGTATTTTTTTTAATAAGAAATTATCCTCCAAGCGTGTAATATGTCTATTTGTGCATATAACTTAGCAAAAAAATACCGGCTTCGGCGTTAAGACAAACCTGAATGACTATAACAAACTTGCATCCAACAGATCCATCTGATTTGGATCACTCAATAGAAACGCTGATAAAAATTCGGGTACTAACTCTGCAGCTCAAGAAATCATTGATAGAACTCTATTATAGATGTCTCTGCTTACCGAAGATCGATAAAGGAAGATCAACCATTACACGAACAAATGTCCAAGTAGAGTAGAGACGTAAAACACATAGAGCAGACAGTTGAATGGTCTGCATCTGAAATCTCTAAAAGTCCTCGGATGTCGAGTGTGTATCTGAAGTGACAATGAAGAAAAGTGAAAATCCGTGTGAAACATGTGACAGAAATGCATATTTTATATATATATATAAATTCTTGTGGAACGCCACTCTACTTGCTTTTGTATCGACCCTCCTGAGTCGATTAAGAAAGAAAATTTGGAAAAAAACCTGAATTTTACTTCCTATCTTCATGAAATCGACCCTCCTGAGTCGATTCTTGCTTTTGTGCCAAAATTTGACTCCTGATCAGCTATGTAATTTTAAGAGAACAGTAAAATTTCACTCCTGATCCAACTACTTGCTTTTGTTCCAAAATTTGACAGAATTTTACTTCCTATCTTCATGAAATCGACCATATATATATATATATATATATATATATATATATATATATATTCGGGGAGAGGTCTCATCCACTAGTGGATTGAATATGGCTGTGATTTATTATATATATATATATATATATATATATATATATATATGAGCTCCTGCGTAGCCTAGTAGGTAGCGCGCTCGACTTCAGTGCGAGCGGTCCCGGGTTCGATTCCCGGTGGGGGCTCAAAAATTTCGGTGTTGACCCAGCATCGTGAGGACAATTGGGGAGCTGCTGTGAATAAAAGACAGTGGCGATCACAGTGAGAGCTCCGGTTCTCCTCTCCCAACCCGTCTGGTCAGCGTGGGAGCAGTAGACCAACTCCTCCCTTCGGGGAGAGGCCTCATCCACTAGTGGATTGAATATGGCTGTGATTTATTATTATTTATATATATATATATATAAATATATAAACACTGTGTAGAAAAGTTGTGGTATGACCAACTTAAAAACAACAGACTAAATCGGGGTACCTGAAGTCAGTTACTCTCGACATGGTTTTGTGGAAGTGCTAGACTGTGTAACAGATGGAGTGTGTTATACAGAAATTCCTTAAGGACAATGTATGATGTCAACAGATTGAAAACAGTTGGGTAAAGAGATATCGCTAACGCAAATTTAAAGTCAGTTCCTATCCAAGCATTACCGTGCTTTCGAGATTAGATGCATAGTGCAAAAAATACAATAAGTTAAGAAAGTTGTAACCAGTTTCACTCTATCTAATTTTCTTTAGACGCTAGACTGCGTTACAGAAAATTGAGGACCAAAATAAAGTTTTAGTGGGGTTGGGACTGCCGGAAAGGGGTAAGGGGTACAATCAAGATAAAAAACATTGTTTTTATTGGCGATATATTTTCTACCTCTTTGTAACACAACCATACAAATACAGTAGACGCCCTTTTAACCGGCCATAGGTTTAACCGGACGCTCAGCAGAGGAAGAAAATTTTAGCTTTCTTCTAAAATACAGAATTTTTATTCCTTAAATATATATTTTTAAAGATATTGTCTACAATAATTTAGTTTAAAAAATAGTGATACAATAAATGGGTGTGTGTTAATGTTTCTGTGATGTTTTCCTGCTCATCTTGTGAACTGATGTACTTCATAAATTCCGTTTAACCGGCCATTTCGTTATCCGGCAAGAGTCCGGTCCCGTGGTGCTCGGCTAAGAGGGTGCCTACGGTTTTAGTTTCTATTTATTATATATCTCAGCCAACTAAATTCCCAGACTCTCCAAATCTTTCCTGATCAACATTAAATTCCTTGATTTCTCTCGGTTTTTGAGTACCTGGTAGCACTATAATAGATATCTTCATGAATGGAACAAGAGTCAAACTCTCTGGTGAATACGTAAATTTCGTTCCGTAAAATGAGAAGAACTGTATTTTATTAAAAAAAAACAGGACTGACATTTTACTTTCATGTAACATATAGAATTCAAAACGATGTTTTCGTGTTTAGTTATTCTTAAATTGTGAAACGGTGGCGGCAAAGTTTCGCCACAAGTATAACATTTCAGACCGCCACATTTCAGCAACCCAGACGAAATAAATAGTGACTTCGTTAACCGTGTGAGTAATATGAATCATGACGTAGAACGCATTCGTAATGAAAGCCTATATTTTAAAAACCATTATTTTAAAAACAACTGCAATAAATTCACATTTCACCAAGTTGACGAAAACACAGTTATGAAAGCTTTAGGCGAAATTAACGCAGTAGGAGTCGATAATGTATCACTACGAATGGCAAAGGTATGTCTACCTTATATACTACCAGGCCTCACGCATATTATAAACACGTCACTTGTTTCAGAAACTGTGCCTACTGTATGGGAAAAAGCAATTATCATACCACTTCCCAAAAAGCAACATATCACAGGAACTAATGATCTGCGTCCTATTAGTATTTTATCGTGTATCTCAAAAGGGCTTGAAAAAATAGTTTATAGTCAGGTTATCAACTTTGTAAATTGAAATGGAGATACTGCCAAAATATCAATCTGGTTTCCGTTCTGGTTACAGTACTACTACGTCACTTCTCAAACTATCTGATGATATACTACGCTCAATTGATAGTAAGCTAGTCTCATTGTTGGTACTGTTGGACTTCACCCGTGCGTTCGACTCAGTGATACACGACCTACTACTTTCTAAACTTCATTATTATAATTTTTCTTTGCCGGCAGTTCAGTGGTTTCGGTCCTATTCAACTGGTCGCACCCAACATGTGAAAGTTGGTCAGATCTTATCCAGAGAATTACAGGTTAATAGAAGTGTTCCACAGGGGTCAATTTTGGGTCCATTACTCTTTTCGCTTTATATTACGGATTTACCCAAAGTTGTAAATTATTCAACTATGCATCAATTTGCCGACGATGTGCAATTACAAACTGCATGTTTACCAAGTGAAATTTCTTGTGCCACTGAGTTGATAAATATAGACCTTGATACAATTCTGGACTGGTGTAGAGCAAATAGCCTTTCGTTGAACACCAGTAAATCTATGTATACCGTTGTTGGTTCCCGCAATAACGTACTGAATTTAAAACTTCTTGATATAAATATTAAAATAAATAAGATTAAAGTAGACTACTCGAGCTCCGTGAAAAGTTTAGGTTTGATCATAGACTCCCATCTACAATGGTCAGAACATATTGCTAAGCAATGCAATAAAGCGTATGGTATGCTTAGATGTCTTTATAGATTAGGTGAATACCTATCTCAGGAAATAAAATTATAACTAGTTCAGGCACTAATCTTACCTCTTTTTGATTATTGCGATATGATTTATGGAAGTCGGATCACTAAAATTATTAGTAATAAAATTCAAAAGGTTCAAAATTCCTGTATGAGATTTATTTTTGGTATAAACACATATGAACATATACTGCCTGTCTTGAATCAGCATAAGATTTTAACTATGTCACGCAGAAATAAATTACATGCATGTAGTACGATATACAATATCTCAACTAAAGGAAAACCACAATACTTATACGAGTTACTACAGAGAAAATTTGGCCATTCGTACAACACTGGGAAACGTGATAAATTGTCTCTCCCACAATGTACCACATCAGCATATCAATCTTTCTTTTCCTACGTTTCAGCCAAGCTTTGGAACGAGCTGCCCATGGATATTGTGAAATCCTGTACTAATGTGCAATTTAAACGCAAGCTCAAGAATTATCTCTTACTACAGCAGAGTCAAAGCTATAATACTACTGATCTAGTGTAATGTAACATCTCACTACTTCCCTTATTATTGTTAATGTATTTTTGTCTTATATAAACGTCGTCTTGTATATGTTGTTATTGTAATTGTAGGTTAGGTGTATATTGATAGTAATACGAAATATGCTCAAGCACTAGAACTACGTCCACTGCAGTTTATTCCGATACTATGTCATTGTGTAAGCCTTTATGTTTTACATTTTTATGTACTTTTTTCTTCTCTGTATACAGTTTATGTATGTAACTGTACTGACACGGGTTAGGTGGTAGAACAGCTTCAGCTGAATCTCGCCCACGCTAATAAAGAATGTTTGAATTGAATTGAATTGAAAATCATGATGGAGAATGAAGCACGAATTGTATCATCGTATGACCTTAAAGAAATTTATATAATATACGCAGATAATCTCAGGAAATTATTTCTGGATTAAAAAAAAAAAAAAAGTGCAACATTGTTCTGGAACGCGTAAATTAAAAGTAAAGAAAAATATATTATTAAATTCCTATTATCAGGATCTTTACTCGATAAATCTCCGAAAACTTCCAGGTTTCTCTTATATATTTATTTTTACCATAATTTTCAACCCAAGATTGAAGTAAATCTGCGTTATTCAGAACTGATACATTAATTAGTGGCATCTACTGAAGTTTATTCTTTCATCAAACTTGAGCTAAAGAAACTATCTTTTTTTTGCCCCCTTCAATTTCTGGAAATATCATGACACTGGCGAACGTAGATGTTATGAAATAGGGGACAGACAAGCAATGAGTCAAAGATGATCTGATAATTGTGTTTCGTAAGGACATCCAAATAATACACTTAAAAAGTTACCTTTTACTAAATCCGAAGGTCGAATTCCACTTACTGGAGTTCTATAGTCAGCTACTGTTTCTGTAGGTCGCACATACTTGTCATATATACAATCTCCATGCCGATTTACAATTGACACTCGTGCTACCATACTTTCACCATCTTCAGTCCCAACCATTTCGCAATCCAAACCAACGACAGTTGTTATCCTGAAACAAAGCAAATTATATTCTAGTACAATAACCTTAATTGTATTAGTACTTTTTACGTAACTGTAGTTTAACTACAGGTCGTTAGCATTAACTCATTAAGTTCTTTTACTCTGAATCAAAAAGGGTAAGGGAAAAAAAAACTTTAAAACAATTTTCTCTTAATTATTGCATGGATTCAGGGTTGAAACAAATCACGATATTCTTTTAAAAAAACATATTTTTTTATTTAAATAAAAAATTTTGATTTAGTTGACTTGCGGCACTGAAAAAGTTACTAAGTTAGTTTTTCCTTTTCATATACCTTAAACAGTAAAAACTGAAGTAAAATTCACAAACATGTGGTGTTCGCTACCGAAGACAGCCATGGAAATAGGCATTTACAACAACTTGTAATAATTTTGAAAATTTTAATAATTTACTTACTTATGGTATATTTTACCAAAGAAAGTTAACGTGTAGAAATACACGTACACGATGTATGAAATGGTTTCAGAGGGGCATACACCGTAATTAAGTTTGAAAAAGAAACAATTTAAAATATCTCTACGTATCGGCTTTCCTTTTAAAATGACGGCTGTCTTCCTTTCTTTCTAAGCAATTTCAAATGTTATAATCGCAATCGCCTCTTTTCTCCAGGCTACATCTTTCTAACGAATTAAACAAATTCTAGAATTAAATTTACTAAGATATATTTTAGTTCAATTCACTTAGTTTTCAGCCCTCAAAATTGTACTATCAATTTGGGAATATCCTATGATTATAGTCCATAAAGTATGAAAGCAATTTTGAAGCCGTGGTCGTTCAGTGGTAGAACGCTCACCTCTGGACCGTGGGGTCCCCGATTCGATCCCGGCTCATGCCATGTGGGCTTTGTGCTAAACAAAAACCGTGTGCGTGGGTTTTCTCGTTTCCTCCCACTTCCACCAATTCTCTCATCATCATCCATTCGGTCTGATTCAAAGCTGCCTAAACGCCTTAGTTAAATTCAATTCAATGAGAAATATTTAGTGCAGTGAAATCAATGATGGATGTATACGCAGCTTTGCATTTTAATCCGTCATCATACACATAGGTAAAATTTTTACTTCCATTGAGTATAAATTGCTTTTGAGCAGTTTGTGAACAAATCAGATAATTTGTTTTGAAACAATTTTTGCTTTGTAAACAAACACTGAAATTTCTGTGTTCCTTTTTATATGTATTACAAAAATAAACATATTTGTAATACAAACTGCAAACTTATAATGTGAATTGGGTTCCTACGTTCTCTTTTAAAATTTCGCCTGTAATATAAAATGAACCAATCAAATAGTTGGTTAAAATTCCAAGTCGATCACTTTGGTTTTGGTTAAACATCATAAGAACCTCTCATCACATAAGGACTAAAAGATGAATTTCAAGCTTACATATGATTCAAACCACAGAATGATTTAATACTGCACTTTATGTCTACATTATTTTAAACTTAATACCAGTCCTGCATCTATCCATTTTCTCTCCTGCCAGTTGAAAACACTTTTGAGAAACGTACACTTTTCTATTGTATATGTGAAGTTATTGTACACCTGTCTCAAGAATCTACCATGTAAGTATCCTTTTCCTCCTCTACCAGTTTTACCATTTCATATATATAAATAAATAAATAAATCACAGCCATATTCAATCCACTAGCGGATGAGGTCTCTTCCCGAAGGAAGGAGTTGGTCTACTGCTCCCACGCTGACCAGACGGGTTGGGAGAGGAGAGCCGAAGCTCTCACTGTGATCGCCACTGTCTTTTATACACAGCAGCTCCCCAATTGTCCTCACGATGCTGGGTCAACACCGAAATTTTTGAGCCCCCACCGGGAATCGAACCCGGGACCGCTCGCACTGAAGTCGAGCGCGCTACCGACTAAACATATAAACTAGTACAAAGGAAAGCCGGGAAGGCAATTTAAGGTAAATTTAAGACAATTGAAGAAGAAAACAGGATTACTTACAGCTTACTAATGCATTAGATCTCACATATTCACATAAAAAAGTCACTATATTTCGTGCATTTTCACTTTTTCAAGTAGAGAGTATATATATAAGGTAAATTTAAGAAAAATGAAGGAAAATATTTACAGCTCATGTTTCGTATTAGATCACACACACATTCACAATAAAAAGTCACTACACAATATTTCGTGCATACAGTAGCACATTTTCAAATATAAAGGAGGAGAGCGAAGTGCACTTCCCCACAATCACTATCAATACCGCTAATGGCCAGTACACCCTCAATCCCAAGGGTATATGTCATACCCCTAATGTTATATATATCCTAACCTGCAAGTGCTGTGATGCCTTTATGCGGTGGAAACAGGCTGTGCTCTAAACTTTCGTATTAACAACCATCGTCACTTGTGTAATATCAAAAAACCGGATGCCCCAGTTTCCTTGCACACAGAGTCCTACAATACCAATTTTGATCTTTCTTGGTTGCCATAATCCACATTTTACCCCCTACGACCAGCACCTCACTACGCCGTCTGTGGGAGAATGCCTTTATTTATGGTCTAGGCGCGAAAATATATCCTGGCCTTAATATTCAATAACTCTAAGCTTCCTTTTTCTTCTGCATTTTCAACACATTTCCTTCCACGATCCCAACCTGTACTTACACGCTATACAGTATTTATTATTTCAAGTTCCGGAAATGTACGTGCTACGGCAGTCATTTGTTCCACAGTTTTGATGCACTGTCCGCTACTTGTTGCCACTGTCAATTCAACCTTGTACTTTGTGAACTCGTGCACTTCGCTCTTCTCCTCCATACTTGAAAACGTGCAACTGTGTGCACGAAGTATTGTGTAGTGACTTTTTATTGTGAATATGTGTGTGATCTAATATGAAACATAAGCTGTAAATATTCTCCTTCATTTTTCTTAAATTTACCTTAAATCGCCTTCCCGGCTTTCCTTTGTGCTAGTTATATATATCATCATCATATTCAGGCGTTTTCTATCCACTGCTGGATAAAGGCCTCCCCCTTTTCTTTCCACATATCTCGGCCTGCTGCTATCCTCATCCATGTAGCTCCTGAAAAACGCTTGATTTCAACTATCCATCTTACATTTGGACGTCGTCTCGGTCGTTTCTTTTCTCTAGGAATCCACTGTAGTACATTTGTCGTCCACCTTCCATCTGTACGTCTAGCTATGTGATCGGCCCATCTCCACTTCATCTTCTCCGCAGTTTTGATTACATCCTCTACCTTTGTTTGTGCGCGAATCCATTCATTTCTCTTCCTGTCCCTCCTGGTTATTCCTAGCATGCATCTCTCCATTGCTCTTTGTGTGACTCTCAATCTTTAAGTCGTTTGCGCATTCAATGTCCAAGTTTCGCAGCCGTACATCATCACGGGGTAAGACACATTGATTATAAACTTTACGCTTCAGACACATTGGTAGTTTGCTTTTGAAAATAAAGAGTAGTCTTCCAAATGAACTCCACGCCATTTTACATCTTCTATTTATTTCATCAGTCAACTTTGCATTCGATGTTTTGAGCTGGCCAAGGTAAACATACTCATCAACTATGCCTATTGTCTCCGTTAATCTTTACTTCCTTCTATGCAGCGTGTTGATTGTACATTACTTTTGTTTTACTTAAGTTCATTTTAAGGCCTATTTTCGAACTCTCATTACTCAGTTCTTCCATTCTGGTTCGTAGTTCTTCTGCACTTGAAGCGAACAGGACTACACAATCAGCGAACCGTAGGTGATGAAGATATTCGCCATTAATTTTTATTCCCACTTCATCCCAGTTTAAATTTTGGAACACTCTCTCCAGCATCGAACAAAACAGTTTTGGAGAAATTAAATCTGCTTACCTTACCCCCTTTCCAACTTTAAATTTTTCACTTTCTTGATATAGTCTAATGACAGATGTTGCAGTGGACTAAATGTTTCGCAGTAACTTGATGTATGCACTTTCGATGCATACTTGAAGTATATATATGCGCAGTACCTTGATGTATATATATTTGATATAAATCATTGATTTTTTTTTAAAAAAATCATCTGATTTAAATCAATCAACCTTGCATAGAACACATTCCAAGGAGACTACCTCCTCGATGATAGTTAGGAACTTAAAGGACTTCTCGGCTAAGTGCATTTTATCTTAAGCAGTGGCGTTTAACTTGATCTCTCTTTCAATTAACTTCACGGTTAATGAAACGTTTCGAACTCTTGCAATTTTTCCATAAAAGTTCTGAATTATTAAAGTTCATACATTTCACTGCCTTAAGTGTACTGAACTTTGATGGCAATATTATCATCGTTAGGGAACTGGTTTAGGTGTCTCCACTCATTATAAAAATCGCGTTGTAATCATTTCCAAAACTTGTAAAATATGAGTGTTTTCTTGTCTATAACCAACTTTCTACTTATACTTAGATCACATCCCTTCAATTGCAATGTATTTTAAGACCTTTAGGCATCTGAGGCTCAGGCCGAGATACGGTGGGGCAGAGGATTGTGGAAGGTAGACGGACATGTCCTATTTTGTAGGTACCATCCCAGCATTTGTTTGGTGTGGCTGAAGAAAACCCCTGGAAAACCTCAGTGAGAATGGTCGGCCGCTGAGATCGATCCCAGGACCCCTCAAATGCTAAGCCAACGCTCCACGACCGCTCGGTCAGACTACCTCCCTCATTTTCATTCTTCTTTCATAGCACTTTTTGACTCTTCAGACTTGTTATAAATACTTGATTCGAATGTTGATACCAATACTTGGAAGAACCGAAAATACAAGGTAAACAAATACATAATATAGTAATATATACTCACATTCGTTGAAGATAGCCAATGGAATGTTTTATAAGTTCGAAAAATTACCCACGTGTGGCTATAATGAACCGGTATTCTATGCAGATTGAAATGAACAAGTCACGTTGTCCAACATATCGCTCGAGTGCTGTCACATTGTGTTTTCAGGCTTGTTTCGTCGTTCATTTTCTATAGATCTGAGTATACATGTTTTATCTTTCAACTTTTCGACTTAAAGACTACGAAAACTTAAATCGGCCTGAGCCAAAGTTGAGTAAATGCCTTAAAAATTAAATTCAAATTCAAAATTCAGCTGCAATGCTAAACCTTTTCAAATTCAACGGATGAGTTTTGGAGCAATCACAGTCAATCAAGGTCACTAAAAAAATATACAATAATTTTCTATTTGCGAATTACATAGTGGGGTGAGACTTACAATACGCTTACATTATAAAGACACTTCTGAAGTCATTTTTTAAAAACTGAGATATACAGCTAACATGGTCCTGTGGAGAAAATCGTGAACTCTGAATCAAGACCAGTAAGGCAACGTAAGTTCGAATCATGCTCAACTCGATCATTCTAATTTAATTTTAGCTGATTTCTCCTCAGTCACTTTAAACTTTTCTCTCTGCCTTCCTGTATGGAGTTACGCGAAAAACTATTCGTAGCTCGTTGTGTTCCATGTGTATTCACACGTCACTACAGAGGTCTACACACGCGTATGGAAAAGTCCAATGAACTACTGACTGGCTTAGCAATATAACTGGCAACTTTTGTTGAAGGGTTACGCCCATTCGCACGTCATTTCATCACTACTGATTGCTCCTTGGCTGCCGACCAAGGCAGTCGTGACCGTGTGGTCTGAGGCGTTAGGATAGTGTTTCCAGGGTCCTGATGTTTGTGGATTTTAACAAGCACTACACTCACATAATTGTGACAGACCGAGATCATAAGTTACTAAAATAACCATACAAAATAAAGTTTACCAAACTTTTTTCCTAACTATTTTTTTATATATATATATATTTATTTTTAGAACGATGTATGCACTATTACCTCGCGGCTACAAAATAAAACTAACGTTCTAGGGCCGTCACAACAATGGACATTTCCGTTTTCACCGTCCTTATATATTTTACAATTTGTTTGTGTACATCAGATTAAATAATATATAATGTTTTTTGAAATTTCAGCGCTACGGTTTTCCGTTACGTAGAAATATAGCATGAAATACTGAGAATTGAATCTCCTACGTCATACAACGAAAATCATGCTCTGATTGGTTTGACGTAATCAATCCGTACTATTTCCGTAGCTATATGCTTCTCCCTATGTTACGTTCCTTATTCATAAGTTTGAAGACTAAAAAACAAAAAAGGGAAAGAACGTTCACATTATCAGTTAACGAAATAATTAATGTACAAATCTGCAGAACACACTTCAATAAGTTTAAACACCAAAACATGTTTTTAATAACAGAAATTGTTCGAAACAATAACAGGGAGCAGTCTTAACTTGCAGTGCTCTTCTTATCGCCGCTTTGTGTCACTTTTCATGTCTTGACAATTTGGCGCATGCAACTTTTAACTTTTTATACTTTCGCCTAAGGCTGTTCGAATCCTATCAAAGGTCGTGTTTTATTTTACTTCACAAAACGCACGAGTAACTTCAATGTAAAAGTTTCATTTTGCGTTTTTGTTTCTTACATGCTTTTATTAATACTTTTTACAATGAAATATTAAAACTATTCAATATATTCACGGGCCACAAGTAGTACGTTAAATTGTTAACAGATGGCAGTAACGAGCACTATTAATTCATGTGCTTTTAAGTTCTTGAAAAATGCTTCACTAGCATCTATTAAAAAATAGTATACGATTGTCGAATGTAAAAACCCACATTTTTTACAGAAAAAAAATAGGTAATTCTTTTTAAATACAAGAGTTGTAAAGAGCATTATTAGAAGATATCCTATGATTTAATAATGAAAAAAGAGCTGCTATAAATTAGTGGTGATGCTACCAAAATATATCAATATCTTAAAAAAGTATTAAAAGTAAAAATCAATTTTAAATGAATAAAACGAACTAAATGACGTGTTAAGGCATAAAGAAACGCTATTCACTACTTATACTATTTCTTTCGATCCATTTTTGCTGTCTCTTTTAAACAATACTAACAAATCAAATACCATTTGTATGTTAATGACAAGCAGTCGGCAGACTGATTACGTCATAACATGGCGGCGCTCGATTAAGCGCAAGGCTGAGATTCTTTTGAAGCAAGTCTTTATTACTCTTGATAATTGCATCACAGAAAGAAAAGAAAATGTTTTCCGTAGTCCACTTTAACGGAAGAATTTTTTATTGCAATAAAAAAATACTACCGGAAATGTTCATTGATCAATTTTAAACTTCTATGCTAAATACATGAATGAGTAGAATACTTTATTCATGCACTACGGGTAGTATATCCGCTAAAAAGAATGTTTTATTAATTTAAACAATAACATTATCTAAATATATGAAGTAACCTACTTTTTCGCATTTCGACTGGCTTCAGTGTCGTCCTGCCTCTCTTCTAACCGCATACACTTTACTCCTCTAGTAGGTACTTTGATCGATTGATTGTGAGAATCTGTCTTTCTATTATTATCCTTCTGAGGGTCTTCCTTACGAAATGATCTGTCTGCGTTGTTTTTTCTTCGTCTTTTCTTAAATTCTGTGCCTTTCTTTGGTTCTAACTTATCCTGCAACTAAATACGAGGAAATGCGATTAAATAAATCATTGTAAGAACTTTGTCTCGTCGTACAGTAATTCATGTTCTTAAAATGTACTGAATAGCAACTAAATTGTACGCTATTTCAATCGCAAACTTAACGTATACTTAATTCACATACTCAGACCTCTACTGACCTCGGGGTGGTCGAAAGCTTAGCGTGCTTGCTTTGTCTGCGTGGTCACGAGTTCAGGGTCCATTGAACGGTGTAGTTCGGAACTCACTTTGCTGAAAACTGTATATCCTGTCCTTAGAAGCTTATCTGCTCGATTAAAGACATTAATAATAATTCAATCAGACCTCTCTTCCCACCCCACAAAAAAGTTAACTTTTCTTTTCAAAAAATGCTTTAAAAAAAAAGTTACTTTTAGAACATAATTAATATATCCGTTAATGTAAATTCAGCATTTTCGTTATTTGTAATAGCACCCTCTGTTTACACATAAGTAACAATACTGATTTCAAACAATTATATTTTGAGTCAGTCCGCTCAATTATGGGTTCAAAATAAGAACTTCCTTCACTTGTCACAACATATCATATACAGTGAAACTTTTATATAGTGGGCAGTAACGGGGAACTTAAAGCTGTCCGCTATTCGGAAAAAGCTTAGGATCCAACACAAGAAAAATTGGAGCATTTGTAGCCAGACGAAGATAAAATGCACGAGACGTCATTCCATTGTTCAACCAATACTAAAAATGGCTACTAAACAATATGCACTTAAAAAAAACTAAAAGAAATACAATACCTTACTCAACAATGCGCGAGAATGTTAAAAATCCTGCCCGTTATTGTTTGAAATTCCAGAAAATAGGAGTTTTATTCTTGGCTGTCCGTTATTTGGAAGTTCTTCATAGGCGCGGGGGAATAGTTTTCAGTGTCCGCGTCCGTTATTGAGAATGTCCGCTATTCAGAAGTAACTTTTCCATTGTACCGAATGATGTTCTGCCTGGAAATTGTAAAGTGGCCGTTATTTAGAGGTGTCCGTTAGGAGAAGTTTCACTGTACCTCGATGTCTGAAAACTTTTTTGTTTCTTTCGGTGTCACGTTTGGCTGGATTGAAATATCGGGCTCTCTACATTTCGTTAAAAACTGTTGGCACATTTGTTTTCGCATCCTTCTACCCTTTCTCGTGTTTAGGCAGCACCTAAATATATTTATACAGTACTACCTTTTCCCGAAGTTACACAACTCGGTAGTAATTCCTTTCACACAAATAAACTTATGTGTAGTTACAAGTTGAAAAATGCACTAAAAAAATTGGATGCTCCTTTAGCAAGAACATAAGAATTTGTCGGTTTGAAGCTTCGTTTCCCCATTACAATGGAAACATTTTTTTTTCTGTGCATTTTCAACCAATATCCTACGAAGATCTTCTATCTTGTAAAACTTCCAAAAGAGCTTCACCACCAATGATCAAACCAGTTATTCAAGCACTGGGCCGCGGCCTGGTACTGGCCCTGAGGAACCTCCTGTTTTAAGTGAATATGGCTTTATCAGACGAATTTTTTAAAAGGCCCTCCTTGCAGATGGAAGGTAACTCATTTTCGATGGATACACCGTAAAAATTAACGTGATTCTGAATCTACAGAATTTTCACCTTTACGGAAAGGATGGCTTTTGGTGGAAAGAGCTGTAACAAACTGTGGATTTTGAAGGAACTTCTCTTCGACCGACTTTTAAACAGCCCCTAATAATCGTATAATAATGGTTTATGGTTCGCTTAGAAGCTTATATATATATATATATATATATATATATATATATATATATATATGGGCAACGCCCTAGCCGGGCTGGTCTACCGGTTCCCGTAAGATCACCGAAGTCAAGCAGATCTGGGTCTGGTCAGTGTTTGGATGGGTGACCATTTCAGCACTCCAGATGGTGTTGCCTGTGCGGCGTCCACCCAGCGTCGTGAGGCCAATTGGGGAGCTACCTGAATAAAGAGGTAGCGATCACAGTCGAGGGCTTCGGCTCTCCTCTCCCAACACGTCTGGTCAGCGTGGGAGCAGTAGACCGCCTCCTCCCTCCGGGAGAGGCCTCATCCACTTATGGATTGAATATGGCTGTGTATTATTATATATATATAGCACATACTGAAACATACGTAAATGATGGTTCATCACGTGCTATAAGTAAAACAAGAATATTAAAAAAAAATATATTTCCAATGACTTTGTTATCCTAGCAATAGTTCCCGTTGATAGAGAAGGAACCAAAATTGCGTGAAATTACTTGATACATCCTTATCTAAAAAATAGAATTTTACTGTTTAAGAAAGGGAGAAAAAAAGGTTTCTTGCCGGAAAAATTTGCAATCGCAAATGCCTGTAGTTGGTTATCGAAATGCCGAGAGCCCATGTTCCAACCTTAGCCTGCGGAAAAGCACTATTATTATTACATTAACTGGAATCCCTAACTTCGAGACACATTTATGTCGGGCCATGATCTCCAAAAGATTGAGAAGCACTACCTTGCATTTTAACCATCCGTCTATGTTTCACATCCACAACTAAAAATGCTTACGAATTATGTTTGGTATAGTGGATTAAGTTGATAACTAAGATACATGTCACGAGTTCTTTTTGTGCTTTATTAAATAAAGCTACTCTACACTATACATAAGTTACACTGAAGTCGGCCTAAAGATTCTAAGTATATTCACAATCAGCTTTCGTGTTATATATGACTTACTTGCAAATCATGATTGTTGTTAATCTTCAAATTAAATCTTTTAGTATTCTATTACAGTTAGGGTTACCAACCGTCCAGATTTTATCGAACATGTCCGTCTTTCTAACCTTTCTAGTAATACCAGGCCGGCATTTTCTTGAAAAAGTCCGGTATTTTAAAAATAGAACGAGCAAAACGTTATTACACCTGAGTTTGCATTGTTTGTGTTATTTACGTAACACTCGATGGTCACGAGTGGTAACTGGTTGATGTTTAATAACTGCTTGGGCACGTGACTGGTATTACTGTCGATAATTTGCACTCGATTATTTTTGTAAGAAGAAGCGGATTAGTTATAGTTGCTGTGTTTTCCGTTTTTGTTTATGCAGTTCACGACGCGCTTCTGCCAATAAAAATGTTCATTCTTGCAAATTCAATGTGTTCGGCATTTTCTAGAAAAGTCCTGCTTTTCTTGAAGTTTTGTCCTGCATTGACAATTACCAGTAGGTAACCCTAATTACAGCTTCCTCCCGTCTGTGTTCTACTACTTAAGCCTTTCCTTATTCTTACAATTGTAGTTAGTAATGAGAAATTGGAGTCCACCACACATTCTGATTAATTCTTCGATCTCGGTGACTCTTCGTAACCTAAATCTCACTTTCCTCTCTATTTATTTTGGTCACCTTATATGTAGTGGTACTGAAGCTAAAATTAAAGAGGGATCGTATCCCTCAGCAACTACAACTTCCACGGAAAAGTATGCCTATGTGTGAAACGATGATATTTGTCTATAGTGTAAGCAGAACCCCGATAACTGCCTAATACGAATGATCCGTAGAATTCACTTTAGCAAAATATAATTCAAGATGGCCGTCTTTAGAAGGGCTCATATACAGATATCAATGTTTAGGATGAGATGTCTAAATTCTTTCTCTAGGCACTCTTTAAAGTCCTGACAGTAACACTTTTAATTTGATAACAGTGACAATAGTGACTTACTGAACATCATTTGAGGATGTTCTAGAAATAAAAATAAGATCTCGATTTTCCATCTACGTTATAAACCTTATAACCTGAAGAGTCACAGAATTCATCGTCAATAAAATCATTACTTTACCATGTAGAAGGAACTGAACGATTGTGAAGTCGAGGAAAATGTTCATCACTGATATATTACAGACACGTTCTACATCTACGCATGATCTCTTGAGTTTCGTTTAATACACCAAACTTAATCGATCTGAATGCGTATTACAGTTAAAAGAGAGACGATTACGGCATTAATTTTGCACACTTCTTGATACCAATGTGATATTTTCTGTATAGTAAAATATAAAATTCTGAGAAGATTATGTTCATCAGGTAATAAAGGGGAACAAAAGCATACACTACATTAAAAATGTGATACAATGAAAGTCTGATACTCCTATATTCGTACACAGTGAATACAACTGATTTGTATCATTCCATTATCTGTAGTGGTCGAATTCACTCTTCACCTGTACATGGAATTACGTTCAAAGCAGTTTTTAAAAAGGACTGACATTAGGAGCGAGGGAATTTGACTTGTACTTATTTATCTCTATTTTGTAACTTGTCACAACAAATTAACTTCATTATTTAAACAATAACGCAAAATACAATTTGCTGAAAATTTGTGGTGTCCTCTGGAATTATTCCCTATGTAATGTCTCACGTATGATGCACAAGAATAATAAAAATCACATCAAGGATTGAAACCGAGCAGCCGTAGCTCACTTGGCAGAGCGTTTGCTTAGCAATCGAAAGGTCCTGGAAATGATTCCAGCGGCTGTCCAACCTAATGTTTTTCCTCAGGTATATCAGGCAAATACCGGGATGGTACCTCTAAACTAGGCCCTGGCCGACTACCTTCCAATATCCTCTCCCGCACCCTAGCCCAGCATAAGCCAAATTGCCTGAAGGCTATAAATAAACCGAAATCAAGTATTGAATAACATTTCAACTGCGTTGCTATCGTTAACTAAACGCGCACAGGAGGATGGTGCTGGCAAATTGTCAGTACAAAAATAATTTCACAATCGAGGTTACAAAGAAACCACTGTACTCTAGCGATTTGAAGGTTCTCTGTCACTATTATGTCACAATGTTAAATCATAATTATGAGTGATCCTCCCCGGAGACAAGTTGGTGGGTTAGGTAAATCAAAGACGGTTTACCATTGCCTTCCATCGAATGAACGGGGCCTACTGTTTTCAGACAATATCCCAACACAATATCAATTCAACTGGGTTCATTTCTACGTATTAAATCTTGCAAACAGATTTTAAATAATGTCAAACATACTAACATATCATTTCAGTAAATAAAATAACTTACCTGAAGAAACTTTTGCCAGTTTGCAGACGGGGTTTTTAACATTGTATCATTTAAGTGAATGGGATCATTGGATTCCATTTTCGCAGCGGGCTGCAGGGCTACGTTTCCAGAGTTTTTTCTTCTATTACGATTGTTAGACGATTGATCTTCCTTTCTGACTGCCGTCATCTTTGGATTCTACCAGAATCCTGTGAAGAAATATTAAGTTTATTCACCATTCATTCTGAACAATTTTCAACACAGTAAGTATGTTCTTTCACGTACCGGTAACTGTACGCTCAGAACGTGTTGTTCATAACATAAAATGCTTACAAATAGTACTGTGCACCACCGGAAACACTCAAAGATAACAGCACAAGAAAAGGAACATTAACCACATCCTGAAAGGATAAAAAATAAATTTGTGCTTCTCCTGTGTCCCTCTTGTGCTTTACTTTTCATAGGTGAACGCGTAAATATACATCGTTACACATTTCAATTCCAATCTTGCGGTTGTGAACTTTGATTTAATAACATGCTTATACATATATATATATATATTAAAAAATGTTATTAGCATATATTAAATCAAGTATTTAACAAAGAAATTCAGTTTATTACATACATTTATTTTTAACGCCTTTTAAGAAAATATGACAAGAAATTTGTAAAACTGAATTTATATCATTTTCGAGCGAAATTATCTGTGAAACCAACAATTTAGTACTTTAGTTACATCCGCTGTAAATCTGTGAAATTAGAATAATGTTAACGGGTCATTCCATGTCGATTCATCCAGGGTATGTAACCCAGTCTCAGATTTAGTTCAAATTTGGCTTCTATTAGTCATGTAATGGAAACGACTGAATTATTATTGAAATATGCTTAGTAGTTTAGAAGTAACAGTGGTTTGAAAAAGTGTATAATAAAGATTAAAAGTGTTCGCCCGATGTACTAACATGCTACAGTAACATCTGCATCGCATCAGAACGAGAAAGACAAGACCTCAAAACTTTCCACAGTGTTTCGGCTTAGCACGAGAGATTCACATATACTTTTATGAAAGGTATAATTAACATAACGTATGTATTTCTGGAAAGAGATTGAAAGGTACTACAAACACAGAAAAAATGGAAAGGTGTCCTTTAAAAATAATAAAAACAATTTCATACTGCATAACAAACGTTCAGCTAATGCTAGAAGCGTCAATACATCTGAAATCGTCCCATCTTGGTTATACTCCACCCCCCCTTAAAATAAAAAAAATAAAAAGTATGAGAATAGTTCAAACGATTTTTATTTTCCCCCCAATCGATTAATTAATGGCGGCCATTCTGTATTGCGGCACATACCCAATTTTGTGTTTGCGGATGTTTACGGATAATGTAATATCTGCGAACTAGTTTACCATAGTACATTCAAATAAAAATCATTGTTTCCTTCAAAGTCTGCTTGATTAGTCCTCTGCATGAAAAAACTAAAAAGTAATCGAACATGATCAAAATGGTATTCAAATGTGATTGTAAAAAAAAAAAGAAACGCAATTCAAGTTTCAGTGTCCTTTATGGAAGGAAAGGATTGACTGTCAAAGTTGACTTTTTGTATACTGTTACATATCGAAGTATATTGAAGGTATGCAGAAAATGAAGGTTAATATATGCTTCCTTAATTTTGTAAGAATTTTTGAAGTCTCAAAAATTCGCATTTCATGCATACTGGAAGCCCAATATCTCTGGTGGGACAAAATATAAAAATCTAATTTTACCACACGTTACACATTTAAGTCAGAAGAAACTATGGTAGTAATTTCAACTTTGATATTTGAGACTGAATGGACTTACAGATTTGCAAAGTGGAAATACAGCAGAGTTGCCGACATGAGAAAAGTCGTAAAAAATATGCGCACAAGATCAACAAAAACTCATAACTTGGCCTGTAATTGCGATAGAACATTCATCTTGGGCTCGTTTTGAGGCTAAGGAAACGCAGTTTTGTTTTAAAAAAATACTATTACAGAAAAATATTGTATTTTTCATTTCAAGGTCACATGATGTAAACTTTGACCCTGAATATCTAAAAAAAAAAGTGTATCTTCGATTTTTCTAGGAATAAAATATGTTACATAGTTAATCGCAATCTATCGTTGGTGAAAGTTTCATATTGGGATGACATTGGGAACACGAGTAAATAGAAATATTCAGTATGGACTTTTAAACCCTTCTTGCACTAAACATGCTTAGTGGCAAGTTCAGAGTTGTCTTAAACTCTCACTTGCCGTGTAGTTTCCACCTGACTGTCGATATTGTGTGATAATGGGTGAGCTTTCGGAACTCCCCCGGATTTCACATTTGCTTAATTAAAGAAAGTAACCTAAATGAGTACGTGGGAAAGAGGATTTCATTAAATCTTTTATCTACTTCAATCTCATTACAAATTTATACTACTTCTTAAGTAAACATTACTTTAGGAGTAAAAAAAAGTGTTTGTTAATAATTAGAAAAGTACAATTTATTTTAGCTAAATAAGTAGTAATTTTAACTTTAAAAGTTTAGGATGTTCCTAAAATAAAGAAAAGATAAAGCATACAAATGGCAAAATTTTTCCGTGGAAGTATCCCCTGCCTCCAGATCCCCGATACAGAGAATGTCAGGATTTTAATGAACAAGAAACTGGGAACCCTGCTAAGTAGAATCATTTGAGAAGTGTGTGTGAGACAATGCATACGAAATACATTAAGACATAGTAGTGCACACCATTTGACATGAAAGGACACAGCAGCAGTACGGAACAACTAAGGAGTGAATAACAATTTTTTTTAGTTATTCAAGGTCAAAGCTTACATCATATGACCTTAAAATGAAAAATGCATTTTTTTTTTTTTTTGTAATAGTATTTTTTATCAAAACTATGTTTCCTTAGCTTCAAAACGAGACTAAGATGAATGTTCAATCACAATTAGAAGCCAAGTTTTTGTTGTTGAATTGTGCGCATATTTTTTTACGTTTTTTCTCATGTTGGTAAACCTGCTGTATTAATACCGTGTATCACTGGGAGCTAATACTTTTCAAATGTACATTAGTATATGTCATCTACCATGTTACTTAGTGCTGTTACCGCCCATACACTTCATTTTATCTTTATCTACCATGTTACCAATTTTCGTGGAAATCTGAGATGGAATGACCCATATATACTTATAACGTAAATGTAAATAGTTTTAAATTTATTTATTTAAACAATCGTGCAGCTGCAGCGTCGATTATTTACATTATATTAATCGTGCGTCGATAATTAAATTATTTCTAGGCACGATGCGCTATGTTTAGATATATCGCCCAATATCTTACTATTCTGAAACTCCTTTGAGTGATTCTCTTTAATTATTGAAAAACCGATACCAGCCTTGGGTAAGCACCGTCAAACTAACCAAACCTTACCTAAGCTGAGAATTCTGAAGAAATAAACGATATGAAACTTAATAAAATAGTACGTTACAAGGAACTTGGTTGCCCTAACAGAGTCACTATGGTCCATCTGTTTCCCTTAGACTCGTTAGCTGAGATATCTCAAAAATAATTTATCTTTGTTCACGTTAGGATACTTTAATCGTGTTAACCTACACTGGATTTGCTCCAAAAACTTAATGGCAGAAACTAATGGCGGTGGATGCTATTGTTTGCCCCGTTGCGCAACACCCCATTTCTTAAAGTTCTTTAATTTTTAATTCAATCACTCTAAAATATAGAATATGTTTTCTACCCCTAGGAGTTCAAAAAAGCCATAGTTTCCTTTAGGAAGAGAAAAAAAAAATACTTCACAAGTTCAGAGTTTAATCTTGATGATATAAATCACGCTCACAAGCTTTAACGCCTATCTCGCTACATAGCCTTTCCCTACACTAGATGTTGGACTTGAATTTCTAATACAATTAGTACAGGACTTGAGACGTTGCACGGCAAATGCAAGCGCTTCCGCTCATTCCTCCCCGCCTAGTTTTGCATTGCTTCCACAAGGTGGTATTTGTGGCGAGCAAGCGACAAGACCTTCTCCCACGCTGCAGAAAGTTCGTCTGCTAGTTCCCTTCATTTACTCTCTCCCTCTGTCTGTGTGTGAGAGAGAGCGTGATATGTCCCTTCCTGCTTTCAACAGCGAAGTTACCACAGAATGCTGAATCTCGCGCGCGACTTTCTGGATATTGGAGTGACTCCCCAGTGTCGGAAGATAGACGCCACAGCAAATATTTAAATTCGTATGCCCACCTCCAGAATTCAATGTGGACCAAACTTTCAGCTCTAACTCAGTTTATACGCTTCTTATCGCTGTGCGACCCGTCTTTTATTTAAGTTTTGAATCCTGAGTTATACGTATAATAGTATACCGTACCCTGTAAGTAATAGAAAATACTACAAATAATACTTACGTTTTTGCAAGAATTAAGACGTGAATATAAAACGGGCCACACAGCGATATCAAGCGTAAAAGCTGAGTTAGAACAGAAAATTTGGTCCTTATCGGTTTAGACTGGAAGTGGACATATATTCATGAAATTTTTGGCAACATCAGCAGTCAGTCCAGTATCGCTTTTAGAGAGAGGTCATTGTGGGCGACTCATGTTACTATAACAGCGAAATCATAATTTTAAAGCAATGGCATTGTATCGTCCTATTTCAAATGTTGTGTATATACGTTGTTACGCTCATCAAGTGAATTTATTTATGAGGAAAGCTGCTTTTATAAATAGAAATGTAATATTTCTTCTCAAATTTGCAAGGCGTGTGTGCTTTTTTCTCGTAGTCCCCAATCACCCCATTTTAAATATTTTTCAAAATATTTCAAAAACTAATAGTTTTTAAAAACTATCAAAATTGTAAGTTCATAGCCCACTAGAGCTTACGAATTAACATGAAATATAATGGACTGCGATCTCGATCTTGTCCATTAATGAGTGATACGTTTTCAAAGATTATGATGTCATTATTTAATTGAAGTCTCAGCACTCGTCAAACGACAAGACTTCGTGATCGTTGTGCATTGTATTTTATGGTAATTTGTAAGCTCTAGTGCGCTATATTTTGATGGTGCTCTTAGTTTTGGAAATATTTTGAATAATGTTAAAAGTGTGTACGAGGAGCCCTCATATTAGAACTTCCTGTCCTGAAGCGTAAATACTGTCTTTGAACATAACGAGGGCATTATTCAATGAATGAATAAGATAGTGAAGATGGAGGAAGAGAAAAATGCAAACAGATTTTTTTTTAAAGTAAAATAATGCTTCTTGTAGAAATTTTGTTTAATCAACTTCAAAATCGAGAAATTGACTCTTCCTTGGCACAAAAGGCAATTTTCTACTTTGCTTTGAAACAAATATTAGGCATAATAAAGACCAGCATGATGATTCGAGTGAAACAACAGAAAATATAAACACGGTATCAAAAAGGAGAAACAGTGAAAGATTGGAATGGGTAGGGGAAGCAAAGGAAGTATGCGATGTGATTACTTGCGAAGCAAAATCCTTACATTCACATGGCACGTTATGGCAGCCACGCTGTTTACTCCAGATAGATAGATAAAATGAATTTTATGGGCGGTAACAGCACTATGGCTTACGCCCGTCCCGATATGGGGGAAACCCCTTATCTTGGTCACGTCAAAATTTAGCTGTTAGTTAAAATGATAAAAGAATATAAAAGATGAAGATGTAAAAGGTCCTCACAATCAGCCCACTGGTGTAAATGGCCAGTATAACAAGGAAGCCTGTAAATGGGCCTTCATAAAATAAAACAAAACTACACTATAAAACTTAACAGCTAAGGAGCATAATCATATAAAATAAACGGAAATTATAAAACTCTCTGCAAAAACAAGTAAAAATATTACCGTTTAAGTTTAGGTTTATACCTAGCTTTCCCTTTCCTTCCCACGAGACTAAAATCCATATCCATTAGGTGGTCCTCAATCATGTCTGAAGCCAATGAGGAACTTGGTACATCGATAGTATGTGCAGACTCTTCCTGAGCTAATTGAGCAGCCAAGACGTTCGTCAAAGTCTTAATGCTTGTAGCGAGAGGCGAAGTTCGGGCTAATTTGGAGACTTTATAAGGACTAAAAGTAGTCTTAAAACGTGGAGTTCTAGAACTCTGCACAGGTGTTTTTGGTCCCTGACTCTGTGTCGGCATATTGCGAGAAGTCTCTGATCCTTTGGAGGCTTGGGAGGATCTACATGCACATCAGACTCTGTTTGTGTTGAGACATTAACTGTCTGGGTACCAACCGAGACAGCTTTAACTGGTAATCGTGCTGCTACCGTGGAAAACGCACCAGATGGAAGGGTGCGTTGGGACTCTTACGCGACGTTTTGCATCTCCAGCAGATATTTTTTCAATCACCATCAGCTCTCGAATTCGTTTTTCCTCTTTAAATACTGGACAGTCACGCGACCAGGCCGTGTGATCACCCTTGCAGTTAACACACTGAGGTTTCAGTGATGTGCAAGGATCCGCACCATGGCTATTGGTACCGCATATATTGCACATACAGCAGAGGTCGCCTTACACGACGTGCTGGTGTGTCCATAGTGCTGACATTTAAAACAGCGGAGCGGACTCGGTATATATGGACGGACAGGTAAGCAATAGAATGCTGCCTTCACGTCCCTCGGAAGCTGTGGCATGGCAAACGACAAAATTAGCGAGCTCGTGGGTTGGAGTTCGCCACTCTTTCTTGTTTTAATGCGTCGAACATTGACGACACCGTGGCTGGCAAGTTCATTCTTAATCATCTCTTCAGGGACATATTGCAAATCCCAACAAGAAATTACGCCCTGAGTAAAGTTCAGTTGACGGTGTGGTTCAACTTGAACTTGAAACTGACCTAGTGACTTCAATTTCAGGAGATTAGTTGTTTGTTTATCGCTAGACGTTTCCACTAAGAGTGTGCCGTTGCGAAGCTTTTTAACATTTTTGAGTTCGCCGGCAACATGAGCTAGTTGCCTTTGTATGGAAAGGGGATAAGCCCTTCAAACCACCTGGATTTTCTGTCTAATTCTTAACTTTAATCACAAGATATCGCGTGATATTTGGTACGATACTTGTCTGTTCCTCTACTGCAATTTTCTCTTCTTTGTCACTGGTTGATTCATTAGCGGTATGCGCCTTCTTGCTTGCATCAGTGACTTTATCTTCATTCTGTCTCTTTCTCCGAAGGCGACTTATTAGGATGCGGTGGATTCATGATGAATGAAAGCCGTAAATGCCCACACTTCTCAGTCTTCGTTCTGAGGAGCCAACGAGGCTGCCGGGTACTACCCTCATCACCCTTGTCAGCAAGCTGGAAATCGAGGCGAAGTCCAATGACTTGGCGTCGAAATCACTTGCACTCCCGACTGATGGATACTTGGGACATCCACTCCCCCCAGTGTTGGCGAGACCAAAGGTCCGAAGAGCTCTCCAATGGCGCACTTCCCAGTCTCAACGATCTAGACCATCCAAAAATCTGCTGTTAAGAACTAGGCGCTATCCAATGGTTCCGCCCCTTTTCCCCTGGGCCATCGTCAATGCAAGTACATTCTGTCACATCCTGGAGGCGCAATTCACAGCACAAGAGGAGATGAAATGATGATCATCTGTGGATGAAAATGAGATGTGAATGTGAATGTAACTCCTCTCTGCTGGTCCTCCTTTCAAGCAGCGTAGCTGTTTAGCTGCGAGGGCTGATTGCAGCCAGCAGAAGCCAGCTGGATGTTTACTCTAGAGAAATTCCCGAGTTACTTTTGAAATTTTCCAAAACAAACTGTGGAGAAATTATGTTCAATTTACACATTTCTTGACAAAGAAAATCTCTGTCTTCAATCCTCTCGGCAGAAGAATTTCGATCAATGTCAGAAGCTGTGGGCTTGTTCGACTTTCTCGTTAAAAATAGCTTGGAGAAAAAGTTTAATGAATCTTCAAAGTCTCTGAAACTGATATTAACTATACCAGTAACAGTGACACAAATTTCTAGTCACGAAAAACTGTGACGAACTATCAAATTCTATTCTCTATATTATAGCTACGACATTTTTCTAAGTTTTCTCAAAATTGTAATTGATTTAACGTCCCTTTATTTGAAAATCTGGTCACTTTTTCTTTTTTGTATGCTACATATTTACACTCTACGTTGATTGATTAGCTACCCAATCCTCTCTCACATAGTGAAAGTCCAGGCAGGCAGCCAGGGGTGGGCTGAGCCTCTGAAAATTTCCTTGCCCCAATACATACATTTAATTTTATGTATGTTTCGTAAGCCCACTTTTTTCTTGACCCCCCTACTCTTTGTGGTTGGCGACAGGCCTGAGTGGAGATAACCACCGGTCGCCACTGGTAGAAACTAATTTACATGTAGCAGTAGTCCAGTAATTCACAAACTAATTAAAAAAAAAAAAGATTGACCGTGAAGCCTTGTACATAATATGAAAGGGAACATTTTTACTTTTGCTGGTTGTAGTTTGTGACAATCAGCTATTGTGTCACATCTTGCCATATGTACGCTTTATACCGTCATTCCGTTGAAAAAAATTAACACATTCACTACTATTAACATCTAGTAACAACCAGCTATCTAAAAATTGTTACCAAAAGCTACCCTATTTATTTCGTTCAATACGCACTAGTTTTTGAACACACAAACACTCACGGCTACGGTTTTTACGGCATATTCCTAACGTAAGTATCTTGCATACGTCCAGACGGGCAGTCTTGTAGAACCTTGCGTTCTAGAGCACAAGCGTGTCTGGGTGAATTGGAAATATCAACAACAGGAAAATGCTTTTCCTACTTAATTTATCAAATGTTAACATGAACTTACGTAACCTAGCTAACCTTCAGTTACAAATCAAATGGATTATTTATCATATTCCTAGTGTTTAACGACATGTGAATGTCACTTCGTGTTGTGAATGACTCCTATACACGAAATCACAGACACAGCATGTCGAGAAAGTGAAGGCAGGTTAGTTCTTCACGTCACGTTCGATTTTTTCCCATTATACGCGTTACTTTTCATTTAACTCACTCAATGTGCCTACCCTCAACACGGAAACAGCAGTATAGTTCTACGTGTTTTTCGTTCTTCCACTCTACATACCTGCATTCCTTTGTTCAGCGTTTCAACACTCCCACACATGCTGCAAATATTGCATCCTAAAGATAGTACAACTGGGGTCAGAAAATGGAAATACTACAGGCAGAATGGATAATAACCTTTTCTTTGGCAATGTGTAAGAAGTAAAATTATGCAGGCGGAGTGAATTTTAGTGAGGTACGTAGTTTTCAAGAATCTTGACTTAAAATTGAAGTGACATCAAAGGTGCCGACGGTACGAAAGCACGTTGTGTGTGTTCGCAACAGTGCTTTAGTTTAAGATTTACTCTTTCCTGTTGATTGGCGGTAAGGTTTATTGCCGGCAGGTAGTACGAAAGAATTAGTAGTTGTTACTGAATAAGAAACCCGACGTGACGTAATACCCACCAAAATCATCATTCATTACATACCAGGAACACCTGTTAGGCCGCCTTTTCATACACGCACGTGCTATATGTTTTGCCTGCAATTGCTATTGCGTGTGCAATAAAGAAAAACATCGAACCTGACTCCTAACTTCCACCTAAATTAATGGTCACTATTTTATCAACCGTAAATCGCGCGTACAATAAATAATGGTAAAAAAAAAAAAAAAAAAAACACCGAACCTGACTACAAACCACCACCTAACCAAAGATCACTATTTTATGGTAATGGTTACCGTAATTACTCAATATGTGCCTGGGATCTGCGACCACTGCAGGACTTACCAACTGACTCCAATGATGGTGGATTCCCGCTGTTCTACTAGGTAAGTTTGAACATTAATTATTTCTTTCGGGTTAACTTCCAAAGTTGGTCGTCTGTTTCTAGTAAAATTTTGAAAATTTAGCGGGAAAAAATGGATAATTTGCTCGTTTGTGTGGTCGATAATATATACGGAGAGCGGAAGTTAAGTTTATTTTATTGTATAAGAGGTGATGAACATGGAATTATTTGGGAAGCGGAGGGAACTACTCGGCGCAAGGTTACCGCATGGTTCGATTAAGGGAAAGTAGCGAGCATGTATATTGCGAACATGGCTACAGGTGTACAAGGACACTGGATGTGAGTTAACAGTATTACAGTTAGCGAAACAATATGGTAATAATGAGAAAAATCTTTTAAACTGTGTGAAAAATGATGGATTAATAAATCTAACAACAAATTGCAGAAAGTGTGGTAAGCTTTGATCCGACGAAAAGAACTGTGACGTATATGAGAATAAAAAGTGTAAAAATACATGACCACACCTACTAAGTTTACCTAACCTCCACGTTCCCATGGTCAGTAATTTAAAAGAATCTACGAGAATGCAAGAAAGCAAATAATAATGAACATGAAGATATATTTTGTTATTATACATGACCGCACCAAACCTTACCTCCACGTTCCCATGGTCACTAATTGAAGAAACTGTACGAAATATGCAAGAATGCAATTATTCATAATATAAACATCCCCAGCCTGCGCGAAACAGAAAATCAGTTAACTGAACGTAAAAATTGATTAAATTTAAATTTCCGTAGCTTTCATTAGGCTTTTATTCGAACACCAGGTGGACGACCAACTTCGGAAGAAAAGTTTTCTCTATCATGTCGCAAGTGACCCTTAACAACCTTACAGCACATGGTTTAGGAAGTTTTTCCTGCCAAATACAACGTAAATTAGATCGTTTGCGAAAACTCCACGTGAAAAAAGGGCGTGTAGAGAGATTTTCACGATCGAAGTGGTCGAGTCCAAATATTGAATACCGGTAAAACGTGTTTGTGGTGGCAGTGCCTTGCGAGGCAAAGAATAAATGTTACAAGTTTCAGCATTGTAGCATTAAGTTATGCCTGACGCCCAGTTGCACCCATTGCATTTCTTCAGTAATGTTACATTTTTTGGCTGCCATTAAATGCTCCATACATGAAGGAACTAGTTCACTCTTGCATTTTAGAAAGCTTCCCTTTCGGAAGGGTGCCGATGGTTCCCCGCCAGGTACACTCCAGGTTAACACTTTACACATAGCGTACAACACATGTTCAGCTGGAAAAAGTATCATACTATAATTTAGAGATTGGCAAAATTATCAACAACATACTTCAATCATTCATAACCCATTACACTCAAATATGGTTCAACCTATGCAGAAATTAACTCAAACAGAGCAGAAGCTCAGGAGATATATTATATGGGTTATAGAACAGCTCAGAGAATTCAGCAAAGTGAGCTTTCGCATTGTTACATACCTTATTCCTCGTTGTATAATATTAAAACTTAAGTTATTAAACAACTACACCACTGACACAAACTCGCACACACAACACAGTGTCGTCGGTAATACGGTATACGCTTCGTTTTTTTCATGCAATGTTGCCACCAGCGTTGCCACTCAAATGATCGGGCATAATGTCCCTAAGCGTCGGATCATAATATTTCAATTTCAATTTCAATTTATTCAGCTTGTACATTAGCTTACGAATAGTAAGCATTACAGTTGTCAGATAACAAAACATTACAGATTATCAGTTAAATATTCAGTCATTGTGTAATAAGACTTTTGTACAAAGAAATTCTTATTTCTCTTCTCTTAAATATGTTAATATTGCTTATACCTTTTGTGTCTAGCGGAAGTTTATTGTATAAGCGTGTACAGTTCATATATACGCTTTTTTGAAAAGAAGAGGAATTTTGCTGTGTAACATATACATTTTTTTTGTTGCCTAGTATTATATAAATGAATACTGTTACAACGAATTAATAGTTCTTCATTTTTTGTTACATATAAAATAGACCTGTACATATATAGACATGGTAAAGTCAGCAGTTTTTGATTCCTGAACGTATCTTTACAGAATGTATCTCTACGTAAACCAAAAATTAACCTAATTGCTCTCTTTTGTAGACGGAATAGCGTTATAACCTTGGTTGAGGAACCCCAAAAAATCACTCCATAGTTTATTAGTGAATAAAATTTTGCAAAGTACAACGATAAAAGTGACTGGTGTGAAACAGTATTACATAATCTGTAGAGCGCAAAGCATACTGAACTTAGTTTACTAGCTAATTTGTTTACATGTTCATCCCATTGGAAATGATCTTGAATTAAAACTCCTAAAAATTTGACCGAGGATGAGATTTTAATTGTTCCTGAATCAAGGATAGCTAAGGGAGAGATCAGGCTTTGTTTTTTAGATGAAAGTTAAGAATAGTTGTTTTTTCATAATTTAGATTCGGTTTGTTTGCTGAAAACCAAGTTAAAAGATTGTCAAAAGTAGATTTCAAATTTTCGTTTAATTCCTTCATAGAGTTGCCTGACACAAGTATATTTACATCATCAGCATATAGTACACCGAAACTAGGTTGTATACATTGCAATAGATCATTGATGTATAGTGCAAAAAGTATAGGTCCCAATATGGAGCCTTGGGGGACACCTTTACTAACTTTTTTGACAGTGGAGAACGATGTACCTAAGTTATTTTGAGTACGTTTTTTGATTTGTACTGCTTGCATTCTATCAGTAAGATATGATTTAACCCAATCGTAAGAAATGCCTCTAATTCCATAACGATACAATTTTGAAAGTAATATTTGATGACCAACAGTGTTAAAAGCCTTTGAGAGGTCAGCAAACAGTCCAACGACATAATATCCTTTATTTAATCTAGCCATAGTATTCGTCAGAAAATCAAAAAGGGCTGTATCCGTTGATTTATTTTTCTGAAAACCATTTTGGCGATTAGATATGATATTACAAGAATATTATTTAAGCGCGATAGCATCAAAGATTCAAAATTTTTGAAAATGTTGACAAAATAGAAATAGGGTGATAGTTTTTCGGATCATACATATCACTTTTTTTATAAATAGGGATGACCTTAGCAAATTTTAAGTTATTGGGAAACACTCCTGTTTCAAAAGATACATTGATAAGATGACAGAGTACCTTTATGATGTGAGGAGCACATATTTTAATAACCTTACTCGGAACATCATCAATTCCTGATGAACTTGAGACCGATAATTCACTTATTGTGCGTGATACTTCTTCCTCAGTAACTGGGGTCAGAAACATAGTTTTGTCATTAAATTGAATCGTATTAATTTTTGTGTGGGTGGTTTTATTAGGTGACGACTGTGTAGTCATTTGAAAATGATTACTAAATGCATTTGCAATATCCTTTGGGGCAGTACATATCTTATTATCTACACACAAATAATCTATGGTATTTACTTTTCTTTGGTCAGTACTCTCATTTATGACATCCCACATGGCTTTTGTTTTGTTCTTGGGCCTAGAGATATACGTATTGTTATAAGAAAATTTAGCTGTTTTTATTACCATACGATACACTTTTCTGTAGTTCTTGATATAGTTTACGGCATCCGAAGAAATTTGATGTTTAGCTTTGAGCAGCTTGTTATAGCGAAACAAAGTCAACTTGGAGGTAAGTATTCCTTTGGTAATCCATTTAACATTGGTTTTGTTTCTTACTATTCTAGGTTTTGCCGGAAAGGAGATATTAAAATAGTACAAGAAAGTTTTAAGAAATTGTTGATACTTTTGATCAACTATACCAGCCTTATATGTACTGTCCCATAATTCTGTCGATAAATTACCACAAAAAATTTCAATGTTTTTGCGCGAGAAATTCCTAGACTGCACTGTATATATTTTATCATTCTTATCAATTTTTCCATGCAATTTAAAAGTAAGCTATATAGCATCGTGGTCAGAAAACCCTAAATATTTTACAAATAATTTCTGATAACCAAACGATTTGGGTAGTACAAATTGATCTAGAGCGGATTTGTCTTGTCGGGTGGGTACATTGACTATTGTCTCTAATCCGTAAGTATTAAGTAGCATCTGAAGTTGCTCTTTGTTTACTGATGGAGTTAGGCAATCAACATTTAGATCCCCACATAGAATTATTTTTTTAGATTTATTTGAACTATTACCTAAAATAAGATCTAATGCATTAACAAAAATTTCAAAATCGCTACTGGGGGTTCTATATATACAAAATATACGCATTCTTATATCAGGAAGTCTCACCCCAACTATCTCAAAATGTAAGTCACATGAGTATTTGCTAACATGAATTTCTTGTGCACGAATATATTCATTGACGAAGATTGCAACCCCACCACGAGACACAGTGTTGCGGGAGTAACTAGTGATTAATCGAAAATGCCTAAGCTTTACTGTTGTAATAGTATCTTGATCCATCCAGTGTTCAGATAGACATTTATACTTGTACCATTTTTAATTCATCATGGAGTAACACATCAAAAAAATCCATTTTGTTTCCTAAACCTTGTACATTGTGATGATAAATACAGAAATTAGAGGTTTTGTAATTACTTACATTTACCATTGTTCTAACCTCTGATCTCATTAATAACTTATCTTGGATATTTACCAAGCGCTCTGTAGGCATCTTTATTACTGGTCTAAAAAAGTATCCGACTGTATAGGCTGTATGCCATTTTGACTAATTGTTAAACATATTTCAGTAGCTAACCTACGCTTACCCCTAACATTTAAGTGCATACCATGTCTGGTATACAGACTTCTATGAAAGTCGCTTACGTTTATAAGTTTAACATTGTGAAACTGATTTACAATTTTTGTTAACTTCGCATTAGCGCTCTCTATTTCTCTATTCAAACGTGATTCGTCCATAAGGTCAAATCTACGCGGAAAATTTACTACTATAACATTAGTGAAGGATAAGTTGTCTAAGGTTAGTTTCAAACTATTCAGTGCGTTGTCCGTTTCATTTCTAGATATATCATTTGAACCACCAATGATGACAACAGAGTCATGCATATTTAAGTCCTCATTGTTACTAGCACTTCCATTCGCCACTTCCTCACATAAAGCACCAGGTTTTACCCACGCAGAGATTTCAAAAACACTCGTCTCAGAATCACTGATTTTTTTTTTTATTAGACCCCGTCCATGACTATCTGCATAAAGAAGTAATTTTCTCTTTTCCTTACATTTCACATTTCTTACGTTCCCATGTTGTACCGTAGACCTTATCACTTCAGCTGCAAGTTCCTTTAAACTTTTAACTTTACCCACATAGCAAAATGACGACCCAGGGATATCTGACGGATCTCCTGGCAGGATATCGGGACGTCCGTAGGACGTCCTGTTTAAGTCCCGTTTACATTCATGGGACGTATAGTTATAATTAATCCTTCTTATAACTATACGAAGGCATATCCTTCGTATTGTTATAATTAATTAAATAATAATAATAGAAAGGTCGATTTAATTTATAGAAATTCCAGGTAGGTAATCCCGCACGGCTTTCCGGGGGACATCCAGGGGACATCCATACGGGATGAACTGCTATGTGGGTAGGTGCTGGTTTCCTTGTACTTTCCCCCTTAATTGCTGTTTCCCTTGTACTTGATGTGCTTATGTAAGGCACTCCCATCACTTCATCCAAAACTGTTCCAGCATTTGTTTCCCTAGCTAATACATTGAAAACATTATCACTTTCAAAATTAGTAGTAGTACTAACATTTGCCTGCGAAGTTTGCTTTGAAGAAAATGCACGTTTTTTTGTTACTTGGGACCAAGATGTCATAGAGCTATTTTTATCTTCTAGCTCAGCTTCTACTTTATCCAGTTTTTCCCTTAAGTTCTTATTTTCTGCCTTTAAATATTCTAAATCTTCCTGCAGTAGGCTAAGTATTTTCAGGATAGAACTATAGTCACTATCTTCACTACTTATTTCAGTCTTGCTATTATCAACGCCTGGTTCGATACACTGCTGACAAGACCGCTGTTCACAGTCATTCAAAACTTCTTCATCTTCTACATTGGCACACCGAAAATGTAATCATCTATCACAGGTATCACACAAGACGCCATTTTTCACTACCTTTTTACACTTTAAACACTTGTCGTTAAATTTCCGACGTAAATCTGTACAGTAATCAGCACACGAGCAAGGAGCTGGCGCCATGGCGATGGATACCGTATACGGAAATGAACCCAACAGTTATGAGTACAAGGGCCAAATGAGTACAAGGGAGCAGTTTCCAGTAGAAATTTTTGTGGAAAGTAACCGAAAGCGAAAATCTATTATATTTGGAACATATACCTTGAATGTTGTCCTCCACTATTACGACTTCATCACTGACCACTTTAAAATGGTTATCGTTTTCACTTAAAGAACTCATTTTATGTTGCCTAGTTATTAACTAATAGTGAATACGGTCGTAATTGTAATATTGGATACCGAATACTATATTCTATTTCCTCACTTTTCCTATCAAAAGCATTCTTATATATATAATTAGTGTGCTAGGAGCGGCTAGTGGAAGTTAGGATGGTCGAGTTTGATTAATAGTATTAATATAATAATATTACTATTAGTAGTAGTAGTATTAACGGTATATTAGCTCATTTGTCAACGCAATATTTATATAATTCAATTAAATTAGAAGTTCGATTTTCTGCACTCAACTTGTACGAAACGGGTACGTTTTTCATACCTATTTCATTTCCGTACAAATATTGAGAGAAACTATGAAATCGAAAATAATCAGTGAAAAAACAATCTAGGGCATAAATTAGGGCTAATGATAGCTTATTTTTATGTTTTTTAAACCCTCAATCTGGTTCTTTTTCCTTCAACTAACAAGTTCGTTTTTAGTCATACGATACCGCAAATAATATTTCTATATTTTATTAAATATTTTTATATAGTCGATATTTACTCAAGGTAAGTCTCCGTCATTAAGAAAGGCCCAAAGCTCTGGTTGCTTCATAGGTAATACTGTATCTATAGAACGACCCTTACGATTTCTTGTCCTTCGACACAAGCAGCGTGTCTATTTGCGTGTGAGTGCGAAATTATGGTAGGTTTAGCATAATTACGCTGGTTGCCACGTGCCATGTCAGTGACGAGCTACTCGACGCAGGATTTTTTTCTGCTGTGACATCCCAATCTCAAAGCTTGAAAATAGCGGTCTCTTTGTTTCGCATCGGGAGGCATATTTTACAATGTGAGTCACCAAGTGATGTATGAATTTTAATTGTAAATTGCCTTAATAACAGGTGCGAATCCAGCGATGGAGCCTGGGTAGCGCGTTCCCTGCTTACACGCAAATAGTAATTGTTAACAATTTATCTCAGAAGAAACTTCGATAGAAGAAGAAGTTTCTTTCTCTGCAACTCTAATTTATATAGCAATATCAAATTTTGGGGATACTGGTTTCATATTAAATGACAAAAGGGACTTTTTTCCGAGCTCTCTTACTGTGCATACGTCTCAGTGTAGTGTTCTTGGCGAATTGAAATACGAGTGCTGTAGTATTTAGTGGTTAATTAGCGAAGCTTATTGAATCTCCTTGGGTGAGTTCGTTCTAATTTTTATTATCTCTTAGATTTCACTTATTTTGTACTTTTGTCTGTGTTCTCGGACTTTGCCATCATGGCCGACTCGCTGTCGGTCGGCGAACCTCCACCACGTGATGGCGACGTAGACATGATCGACACACCTTCTACAACTTCTGCATCCATCATTTCACCACATGAATCTACATCTTTGGAAACTTCAGCTAGTGGAAATCTTTCTTCTTCCGTTCTAAATTCTTCTTCTACATCCGACATGCTGTCGACTTCCCCCATTTCGTACAAATATCTCCCTACCCATGTGTCACCTTACATTGTACATTTAAGTGCTCCTGAAACTATTACTAAGGTCCATCCTATGTCTCTGGGTAAACTCTTGTTTAATGCCGCTATTCCTGGCCTTGCAGATGTGAAAATTGTTGGTCGCACATTGATCAAACTTATCTTCAATACTGGCAACGAGGCTAATGATTTCCTCCTGCATCCCATCCTTCAACAAAATTCCTGGAAAGCCTACATACCTTCTTACACCGTAACCCGTCAGGGTATTATCGATCAGGTTGATCCAGATCTTTCACCGGAAGATATTATGCGCGATCTTCGGAGTTCTGTTCCTGTCTTACATGTTCGTCGGATTTCACGTACAGATCGTACTACAACTCCTCCTCAACTCGTAGCTACTCCCAAAGTAGTTCTTACGTTCTCAGGACAATTTCTTCCTCCGAACGTGAAGATGTATTTCTTCAATTTACCGGTAGAAACTTACATTCCTCAACCCAAACTGTGCAATAATTGTTGGTATTATGGGCATCGTAAAACTACTTGCAAAGGTAAACGCCGATGCCAAAAATGTGGTTCCGAACATGAAACAGCTACTTGCACTTCCACACCTATTTGCCTTGCTTGTGACGACACTCACAAAATTGGCTTTTCCAAGTGTCCTGTCCATATTCAACAGTTAGAAATTTCAACCTATGCTGCTGTCCATCACACTTCCTACAATGAAGCTCGTCGAGCGATCCAACTCTTAACACCGGCTGAACATCAACAATTTGAGAATGAACGTAAGGCTACTCGCACTTCCACTTCTTATCTCGCTAAATTAATAACACCTAAACGTAAAGCTTCCTCTCCTTCTCGTCCTGTTGTCCAAGACGATGACATACAACATTTACCTTTACTACATCCTGCACCTTTCCATATTTCTCATAACCCTGGCAATCCCATTCGTTCTCGTACCCAGCATTCTCGTCCATTTTCTCGCGCTGAACTCTCTTCCTTGCCCACCTCTCCACAGGTCTTTCGCCTTCCTTCTCCAGATACTGGGCATCCTGAACGTAAAACCCCTCGTCGCCAACCGACTTTAGTTTCCACTCCATGCTGGGACTCTACTTTATCTCAACCTCTTTCACCTCTCCTCCAAACTCGTCAAACTAATGCCGCAGGAGCTGCTCCTGACCTCCCACTTATCTCTCCCACAAGAGAGTCTCCTCATGCCTTTACTTTTTCAAATAGTGAACCTCCTCCTCCTTCTTCAACTCGTCACATACGTACACTCAAGCCATATCGCCAACATCTCTCTAATAAATTTTTATCTCTTCTTCATCATGTCCCCTCTAATCCCGACGACACCTCTTTCAATATTGACCGCTTCTATGAACATCACTTAAGTGATATTATTACCGAACTATATGCATTTATTGAAAATAAACCATGGAAAAACCCCGCTATGTAATATTACAATGGAATGTCCGTAGTTTTCAAAGCAAACTATCTTATTTACGTCTTCTTTGTACTCGCTATCACCCTCACATAATCTTATTGCAAGAAACCTGGTGTCACATGCAAACTTCGTTTTCCTTTCCTGGCTATCGCTGGCTTTTTCAGAACCGGGATGATCATTATGGCGGTGTGGCTATTGGTCTTCAAAACTCCCTTTCTTTTCAAATTTCTCCACAACCTGGTTATATGAATTCTCCTTTCATTCAATCCTTACACATCCAATTCTCTGATCTTACAGTCCGCACGGCATACACTCCCACGCAAGCGAAAGTTCCTTTCACCTTCTGGCAAGAACTATTTTCCTCCTCTACTACCCCCACTCTTATCGGCGGTGATTTTGACTGCTCTCATACTTTATGGGGTTACTCCCATAACGATACCCGTGGTAACCAACTTGTTGCCGCACTGCAAACCTCCTCCTATCTTCTACTTAATGATGGCTCCTCCACCCGGCTTGCCACATATCCGTGTACCTTTAGTGCCCCAGATTTAACTTTTATCTCAAAGTCCTTATATGCTTTCACTAACTGGTATGTCCTTCCTCCGATCTTTGGCAGTGATCACTCCCCTTTGCTCTTAACACTTCACACATCCTTCTCCGCGCCTTCCTCTGCTACTGTTCATCCACCGCGGACTTTCCTTCCCCGTAATTATCACATTTCTCCTTATCAAAATTACATAAATACCCATCTTCCTAACACCCCTTCTTACAATATCCCCACAGATCTCCTCCTATTAATGGACACAATCAAATCCGCTAGTCGTATTGCCTCTCCCCCTTTGCCTCGCCCACATGTGCGACACCTACCATAACCACCCTGGTGGGATCAGTCTTGTCAGCAATATGCCAACCGCTATAGCAAAGCTTACTATCAATATCGGAAGCACCTTACTCTCGCCCATTATTTAGAATTGAAACAAATCCAGACACAAAATCGTCGCTGGTATCGAGACAAGAAACGTCAATGTTGGTCTGATTATTTAAGTTCATTAACTTACCCGACTACAATGACACCTATCTGGAAATTTGCCAAACGTATTATTAAACCCTGTGCCTCCTGTTCCACTTCTACTGATACTTATCTTAACGCTGACTGGGTCCAACAATTTCACACAACCCTAACGCCTCCAACAGCTTGCACTCATTATTCTACCTCCCTCTTCAATCTAAATTTTCTTTCTGATCCGCATTTTTCTTCTCCCTTTTCTCTTCATGAACTACATCTCGCTCTCAATCATAGACCTTCCACCAGTCCAGGCCCTGATGGTATTCTTTATCAACATTTACAACACTTACCGGATAAAGGAAAACATTTTCTCTAACTACTTTATAATCACGTACTTACAGAAGGTCATATCCCTCCCATGTGGAAAGAATATCTTGTTATTCCCATACTCAAACCAAAGAACCCTCCTGGTATCAGTTCTAGTTACCGCCCTATAGTTTTGGCATCATGCCTATTTAAACTTTTTGAACGGTTAGTTCTCCACCGCTTACTTTGGTGGATTGAGCATCATCGTATCTTCCCTCCTTTCCAAACAGCCTTTCGTAAAGCAAAATCTACCCTCGATTGTCTTAGTATTTTTTTAATCGATATTTGGAATGCTATTCTTCAGCGCAAATATGCTTTTGCAGTATCTGCTGACATTTCTAAAGCATTTGATAGTCTATCCTTACCATTTCTTCTTAATGAATTGCGTGATATCGGACTTCCAACCTCATTTCTTTTACTGGTCCATAATATGCTTATTAATCTAAATTGGCGATCACCCTAAATAACCGAACTACACCTTATCGTCTTACGTCACATGCCCTTCCACAAGGGAACGTATTGAGCCCCATTCTTTTCAATCTTGCCCTCCGTTCCTTATATCATAAACTTGTTCCACATGTGCGGCTCCTCCTCTTCGCCGATGATCTTTTTTATTGTATAACTGATGATCCCGTCATTGCACAACACCAGTTACAAACAGCCCTTTGCATTCTTGAAACTTGAGGCTATGAATCTGGTTTGTTTTTGAATCCCCTTAAAACCCATACTATCACTTTTGGCAAGAAACGACACTTACCTACTCCCCCCTCACCTATCTTCAACATGCTATTACCCCGGTGCACCACCTTAAATATCTCGGTCTCCATTTGGATAACCGCCTTACATGGCACTATCAGCTTCACGCATTTACCTCGTTTCATACCTCATTCCAACATTTCATTTGTACCATTTGTACCAAGCTAAAGTATTATATGGTTCTCACATCCTCCCCTATCAAACCCCACAACTCACGAAAAAATTAGAATCCCTCCAATCTCAAACATTATGTAAAATGTTTCGCCTGCTCCCTAATCCCCCCAAACTTGATGTGTTTACTGAACTTACCATCTTACCTTTCTCCTCTGCAAATTATAAAACCAGTCTTTTTTCTCATTATAACCTATCGATGGTCTAATAATCCCATTCTTCCGAAACTCAAATACTTATCTAAATTATCACGCCATCGCCCTAACTCTCGCTATGTCTCTCATCTTCCTTGTTTACTGAAGAGTTTCCAAACAATAACTCGCCTTTCTCCCAACATCCATCGCTTTCCCACACTTCCGATATACTTACTTCCTTATCAGGCTGTCATTTTCCAACCTTCTATTCACTGGCCCCCGTTCCCTGCCAAAAATATCCGTTCTGCTATTCCTTCCATCAGTAAATATTTATTATTAGACTTTATTCATTCCCATTTTCCTACTACTTTGCAGGTGTATACGGACGCCTCTAAATATCCCGCTGGCAATGCTGGCGCACCCGTTTATATTCCTGACTATAACTACCGTCAGATATACTCTTTACCGGTAAGTTCTACTGTTTTCAATGGTGAGAGTTTTGCTATCAGGCAAGCTATCCTTTACCTACTCCAACACAATATTTCTTCCGCCTGTATTATCACGGATAGCGCAAGCGTGCTTCAAGCACTTGCCTCTGATCCTTGGCGACATAACCCGGATTGGTTTATTCTTAATATAAAACAACTTTTGTACAAAGCAACAACCTTGCACTTTGACTACCATCTCATCTTTACTGTAGCTCACCACGGTATTCCGGGAAATGAAATTGCTAATGATCTTGCGCAACTAGGAGCGCAACAACAAGCCTATTTACATATTCCCTTACCTGCACGAAGTTATTTCTCTTCTCTTAAAACTATTCTGCTTCAACATCACAAAACTAAATGGTCTGAATATATTAAATCTGCACATACATTCTATTCTAGTATCCAACCCACGTATCCGGCTCCCGATTATTGGCGTTCTTGGCCCCTCACCCGTACTAAGACTGTCTGGTTTCTTCGCACCCGCCTCAATAACTTACTTACCCCCAAACGTAAATTCCACTATCGTCTCCAACCTTCTCCTTCTTGTGTTTGTGGAGCTCCGATTGGTGATACTGAACACATTATTTGGCAATGTCCTCGTTATTCCCACAGTCGCTCCTCTCTTTTTCAAATTTTATATAGTATTTAAGGTTACGGCCCATATAATCTTGCTCAAATAGCCACTTCCAATCATTGGCCCCTCTGGAGAATCTATTTACAATTCTTACGTTTCAACCGTGCTGATTTATGACCTTACCGATAATTCCTTCATACCCTCTCTCAAACCCCACTTATGTTCTATACTTGTACATCCTCAACAACATAAACATCCTCCACAACATAAACAAACACAAACAATGCTACTTTTCCTATTTATTTTTCACCTGCTTTCCCGTTCATCTCTTATTCTCATCCTTTATTTTTAACCTCCCCCGTCCTCCAAGAAAGAGAAATCGACACAATCCT
>JAGDQP010000260.1:162613-183156 GCA_022664845.1 Lepisma saccharinum
CCCCCGTCCTCCAAGAAAGAGAAATCGACACAATCCTTGTATCGTTCATGTCCGTGTCTACCGTTCTCCCTCAATCGTTGCGCAGTTAAACTTTACTTACTCCAAACATCATAATTGTCCACAATGTGTACAAGGGTATCAAAACACGCTCTGACTTTCATTCAGGTTTCCTTCACTTTCCTAATTCTTTTCTCTTTCCCAATACATGTTTGACTGACGATCTCACTATCGTTGTTCATTCACCAATTAAACATCCATTTTTCCTTTCCGACTTATCTTCCATTGTCTGACCTTCGTTTCAGTCACTATTCTCTTTTTACACTTACTCACCTCCACCATCAATCTCAATACGCTTCGCTTCTTTTTTTCTACGCTATTTCCTATCCACTAATGTCGTTTTTTTTATTAGTATTATTATTATATTTAACTTTACCGTCTGACTATTAATATTCTACATTTCACATTGTAAGAGCGGCTCAAATAGTTCTGATACTAAAGCCCGTGCGTGCCGCGAGGTGCGCGTCTTGAAGTTGAAGAAATGACAAAACTTAGCAATATGAGGTGGAGATATGAAAAATTATTTAGTGCATGATAAAAGCAAAGATGAAGTAAAAATATGTACTTAGGGTCTACTCATTTCCAACCTCGTCATTGACTGGACGAATTTTGCTTCGTGGCAGTTGAAAACTTTGTTGCGTTACATCCATAAATTTTTTGTTGCACATTTTTTTCGTATGCTATTGAATCATAAGATTCTTATATTTTACTTAGTAACGTTTTGTGACAATAAGTTGTATTTTTATTGACTTCGGATATTCACAACGCAAATTCAATATAATAGTATTGATGGCCTTTAGGTACTTTTGGCTGAGGTCGGAATACAGGAGGGATGAGGATGCGGAAGGACTTCGACCAGGATCTAATTTGAAGGTACTATGCCGGCGTTAGCCTGATATAAGTGATGAAACGTCCCGGACAGGGCCGGATGTACCACTATGCCCTAGGTCCGGGCATAGGGGCGCAACTCACACAGGGGCTCACTTTAGAAGGAAAAATACAAATTGCTATTTAGAATGCGAGGCGAAAAAATATTTAGCAAAACACATTAAGATGGAGCGCCAAACATCATCATCTTTTACCTGGTCAACCCCTCTTACACAAGTGACTTCAGGTGATTTAAAATAAGGTTACTTTACATTAGGAATAGTAAAACAAATCTGAGTGCTAATATTAAGGATATCATTTAGTTATATTTCCATCTTTGTTCACACCAATAATATATTATTCAATGCTACATATACACATTAGATTCAAAGAGTGGAATTCCGCTCGATTTGACCGTACTATTTCATTTTGCGAGAGAGGAAAGACAGACCACTCTTTTAGAACTGATTTTTACCGGAGAAAAGATTAGAAATTTCCGCTCGAAATAATTATGGGATTTATGTTAGTTCTTGTCGATGGCAACGTTATCTTTTTAGATGGATTTCCATCTATTCAGATAAATTTTTCATCTTTTGAGCATTAAAAGGACGCAATAAAATGAAAATGTAATAAGAAGCAAAAGAAAGTATATTTACTCATAAGTATTAACAAAGAAAAGTAATGTTCTTATGAATTTCATGAGAAATAGTACCAAAAAAACTTACTTCAGTGGAATTTGAACTTGTTATCGTCCAACCAGCGAACCAAAGCCTTATCTGCTAGGCTAGATGGCGAACTGAGAGAGAACGCCCTCGAAAGGGTTTCCTTCGTCTCGTCAGGTACTTAAGAATAATGTTTAAAGATTTCTTGTTTCTTATTCCTGACGTCTTCTAGTATGTTTTTGTCACTGAGGAAAGTTATCAGGTCTCTTCACATTTTTAACTAAACTTCACAGGAGAACTTTGTCTTTCGATGACCTTCGTGGTAACAAATGGGGCTGAACAAACTTGACTACGTAGTACTCACAATGCGTTGCGAACCACTAAAAGATGAGAAATCGCTCTTTCAAATTTGAAGAATAAATTATATCTATAAAGCATCCGAATCCCACCTAGAAAGTTCACTGTTTGTACCCAAAGCGAGATCTTTCCCTGAAAAATACTATTTTCGATTGAAATATCCACTCTAAAAGGGTCGTCCCTTTTTCCGCTCTCATAAAAAAATGAAATATTCACTCTTCCGAATTTAGTGTGTAGGGCGCGGCAGTCATCTATACGCCTGCCAATAGGCAACAAGTATTTTCTGTTGAAGCACTCTATATATATGAAGGCGTAATTTAGTCTAGGTTTTTGTATATGAGGAAAACTAAAGTGTCTTTTCCCAATCTTTCTTTTTCGAACGGCAATGGATAAGTACCGTGCGTTCGAATCCTGCTGACGACCGTCCTGACTTAGATTTCCCAGAATTTCTTTCAGTTTTACCACATAATTGACAGGATGGCACCTTAATTAAGTCACCGGCTGCTACCCTTCCATAACCTATCGCTGTCGGATCCAAGGATGGCTAAATACTATTTTTTTTTAAATATCTTAACCTGTTTTATAACAGTAGAAACAAACCTGATTTTTTCCCCTACCTTGACCGTTTTCTTCAGGAGGTAGATATTTATGGAGATGGTGTTTAATATTCAAAGATCTGTTCACGTATTCAACTTAGCGAATGTATTTGTAGTATCGCTTTTGTTCATTCTTACAGATTTTGTAACTTTGCAGGTTGCTAGATTTTAGGAGCGACGTATTAACGAGTGGAAGATAATTATTTAAGATCCCCAACTGGCCATGACAGAGTGACAGTACCGGAGCTGTTCTCCATTGAGGGAAAGCTGACCCATAACATTATGTATGATGAGATAATATACACTTTCGCAGAATGGAAAACAAGGAGGAAGGCGCTTTAAAATAAATGAAATTCTCTTTTATACATGCATACTGTACAACAATTACTAATTGTATTTACGTAACATTAATAATATGTTTTGCTTAATTTGTTTTCAAGTGTTTTTGTGTGAATAAAAATAGATTGTATTACCTTCTTGTTCAGTGCAATTAATGCGTCTTCCACAAGGAGCCTACGGTAATATAATTAAAATTGCTCATTCTAGGGCTATGAATTTAATGCCATTATTTATTATTACGGTATTAATATTATTGAACTCTATGTTGTTGTAAATAACCACATTGGCAGAGTTAAGTAATTATTATCTCGCTATTACTATTATTAAGTGGCGATGGGGCAAAGGAGATTAAATTTCTCATCTTGTGAATATGGGAAGGTGAAAAGGACGGGAGGGATGATGAGAAGGGAAAAGAAAGGGAGCAGGAGCGCTGGAAGTCACGGGCCTAGGGCGCCTGAAGACATAAATCCGGCCCTGGTCCTGGAGAAAACCTGTTAGGATAGTCGGCCGCTCGGTTCTCATATGGGGACAATGACGTCTCTGTACTACTAGGAAGCTCTACATTCCGAATGTATTTATATAATTGCCGCAAAAATAAAGCGTTCAGTACTAGTAATATTCAAAAATCAGTTGTGAATTAGATACAAGCAAACAATAACATCAGTGATTACTACAGAATATTGAAAACCAGGGGCATATTGAAGGTACCATTTCGGCACTCGTCTAGTAGGGTTGAGGATGACCTCAGTAGGAATAAGGATGACAGTAGGATGGAGTGGATTGAAGGCATTTTTTCAGTAATCTGAATTAAATCTATTTGATAAAAGGCTACGAGTCATATTATAAAACCCTGAAGAACGTAACCTAGTTAACCTACATAACATGGCATACGACGCCACAGCCTATAGCAAGGAGTCTATTTCCCCAGGGCTGTACGAGCCGCCGTGGCGCATCTGTTTTGGTTACATTTCATAAAAGGCTACGTACCATTTTCCCAACCCCTATTTAACATAGCAGATATTACACCAGTGCACGATAGGGTACGAAGCTACGAACCGATCCCCTAGCAGAGTTTCCAACACAGGACATAGACAGCGGAATATATGCTAGTTAACCTAACCCAACACTATGAAAGGCTACGGCCCTCTATTCAACATAGCAGAGATTTCATAAAAGGGTACGAATCTCTTTTTTCAACTACTACTTAACATAGCAGCGATTACAGATGCTACGGCCCAGCCCCTATTTACCATAGCAGAGATCTGAAGTAAGTTTCCAGCACAGCATGGTCGTCTCAGTCCACACTCAGAGATTACACAGTATTTAACCAAACCCAAATAACATGGACGCTCTCCAACGAGTCTATTTTCCGCTGCCGTATCGTATTTGTTGTTGTTACATTTCATAAAAGGCTAGGAACCGTGTTTTCTCTGCTATGTTGGGAAAAAAGCAAACATCACCGACCCCCCAAGTTTCTCGATTCGAACTGTCATATCATGGAAGCGACACCGACCCGAAAAACATATAATTTGCGTGTTTCATAGTTCTGGGACCGAAAAAGCAAAATTTGAACCGCCATATTTTGGAAAGGGTAAGTGGTAGAGAGAAGCAAGTTTCACATTCGGCATTACCGACGCAAATAACATATAATCTGGGAGTTTCTCATCTCTGCGGTTAAAATGTAAAAATTTAGCAAAATTCGAATCGCTATATCATGGAAATGGTAGGTGGTAGAGGGAAGCAAATTTTACATTCTGGCATCACCGACCCAAATAATATATAATCCGCTAGTTTCTCAATTCTGCGTCTAAAATGTTCGAAAAAAAATCGATAAAATTCGAACCGACATATTTCGGAAGCAACAATAGGTTTAAAGGAGTATTTTTCAGATTCGGTATTACCATGAAAAAATAACATAAATTGAGGTTTTGATAGTTCTGGTGACAAAAGAGCAAAATTCGAATCATCATATCTCGTAAACGATGCTGTTTCATATTTAACAGTCCCGTGACTAAAATAAAATGCATTTATAAGTTTCATAATTCTACGACCATGGGGGCCGAAGTTAGCAAACTGACTTTAAATTTGACATTAGCACACCAAAATACATATCACTGTGAAAACAGAATCTCAATATGTCTCGCCGTTTACGGTCTATACACGGATAAATATTTGACATTTGGCATCGCGGTTAGCATATACTATTCGATGCTCTCATACCAAATGTGAAAACAGAATTTCAATATGTTTCGTCGTTTATGAGCTATACACGGTAATATATTTGAGCTTTGCCTTGCGCCCAAGTAGTTTTCACCTGCTAGTGACTATTCGGTTGAGTGGCCAATAGACTCATATTGAGTAGTTACCGTATACTATCGACCATTGGTTGTATGTTGTAGAAACTGACTTCAGAAGTACTCGTAGGACATGTCCTCTAGGACTTCAGAACTCCTAGAGGACATGTAATCATTGCTATGGTCTGTTATGTAGTCTCCTATTCCATGCTATTTGGGTTAGGTTATTCCGCTGCTATGTCCTGTGTTGAAATTTCTGCTAGGGGTTGTGCTATGTTAAGTAGTGTTTGTAAAAAGAGCATCGTACCCTTTTATGGTATCGTGCACTGGTGTACTAGCATATATTCCTGTGTAATCTCTGCTATGTTAAAAAGGGGCTGGAAAGGGTTCGTAGCCTGGTGTACTATGTGGGGTTAAATCTCTGCTATATTAAATAGTGTTGAAGGGCGTCCATGTTATTTGGGTTAGGTATAAAATCTGTTGTAATCTCTAGGTGTGGGCGGTGACGACCGTAGCCTCTGTAATCTCTGCTATGTTAAATAGTCGTTGAAAAGAGCTTCATAGCCTTTAATGAAATCTCTGCTATGTTAAATAGGGCTGAAAACACGGTTCATAGCCTTTTATGAAATGTAACAACAACAAATACGATACGGCAGCGGAAAATAGACTCGTTGGAGAGCGTCCATGTTATTTGGTTAGGGTAAATACTGTGTAATCTCTGGGTGTGGACGGAGACGACCATGCTGTGCTGGAAACTGACTTCAGATCTCTGCTATGGTAAATAGGGGCTGGACCTAAGCCTCTGTAATCGCTGCTATGTTAAGTAGCAGTTGTAAAAAGAGCTTCGCACCCTTTTATGAAATATCTGCTATGTTGAATAGACGGCCGTAGCTTTTCATAGTGTTGGGTTAGATTAACTAGCATATATTCCGCTGTCTATGTCCTGTGTTGGAAACTCTGTTAGGGGATCGGTTCGTAGCTTCGTACCCTATCGTGCACTGGTGTAATCTCTGCTATGTTAAATAGGGGTTGGGAAAATGGTACGTAGCCTTTTATGAAATATAACCACAACAGATGCGTCACGGCGGCTTGTACAGCCCTGGTTAAATAGACTCCTTGCTATAGGGTGTGGCCCTGTACGCCATATTATGTAGGTTAACTAGGTTACGTTCTTCAGTTTTTTATAATATGGCTCGTAGCCTTTTATGAAATAAATTAAATTCTGATTACTGACAAAACCGCCTCAAGTGGCGTCACCCTACTGATGACCTTGACTCCAACCTGTGCCACCTCTCCAATACTTATTACCCCAGTAAATAGAGGTTTGATGTCGTAACAAATTAGGGGAAAGCTGAATTTTGGCAGGTGTGTAGGACATATGGTAGGGATCACAAAACAAGAAAGTCCCGACCTCTTCCCCGCTTGCTTTCCCCCCACCCCCCTCAAACATTGCAATGACAGTACTTCATTCAAACGCTTGCAGCGTCCAAACCAATAAGGTTATTAGCTTCATTCTTTTTTTTTTGTTTTCTTCCTTAGACAATTATCTAAAAATAATGTTCAGTGCATATTTTATGTTTATCGTATAGTTTTGTCACAAACGTAAAAAAGTAACAAAATAGACATAAATTTATAATGAAAGGAAATATAAATTATTGCTAACTTTTTATCTTTATGTTATTTGCAAAATTTCTTCGAATTAACTTACAGATAACTTAAAAGCCTTTAAAATGATGTATATACTTTTAATGAATGATAAGCCGAAAAGTCAACAATTGTAAGCACTGACAACGGCGCGCGGGTTAGAGTGTGACTGGCGGGCGGGAATTGTTGGCGGTCACTCAGTATTATTCATGTTTCAACGTGTTTGTGTATGTTTGCGTCTGAGAAGGGACTATTATACCCGTCAGTATGCAGTTGGTCGGCGATTCGTATTAACGGTCATTGTGTCTAGAGCGTATTTACAGTTGTTGTGTCGATCTTGTGAATGAATGAATAGGTGGCAAGTGAAAATGATGAAGTTAGTATCTGATCGTGATGTAAGTATTGACGGATTGTATTATTAAAAATTTTAATTTCAGTATATTTAATAATGACTGAATTTACCAGAATATGTATTTTTTGTAAAAAAGAACTTGAAGAAAGTGCAGTGACTGTAACTAAAGGATTACAAACTATTATAAGAACCAGTATTGAAAGGAAGGATAGTATCCATCTAGCATTACGTAATGTAAATATTATAAAAGTTCATAATGAATGCAGGAAACAGTATACTGGGCCCAGCAATATTAAATCCGCTATACAGTCTCTACAACAGGCAACTACGTCACAGCATTGTTTAAGGGAATTAGAAAATAAATTTAATTTTAAGCGTGATTGTGTGTTATGTGGGGAAAAAGTTGATTATGACCCGAAATACCCGCTAAAATATCGTAGGCAAATACATCACGTAAGGACCTTAGAATTCAAACAAACCATACTTAGGGCTTGTGATAATAGGGACGATGAATGGAGTGGTAAAGTTAAGACTAGACTGTTAGATGTTATTGATTTAGTCGCCGCTGAAGTGCACCATCATGGTGATTGTTATAAAGAGTTTTGTAAAGTTAAGGCAAGTGGAAAAAATGTAGGGCGACCACAATCAGCTGATTCTTTAGAACAATTCAATTTACTGTGTAATTATCTTGGAAACAACAATGAATGCCAGTTTTCAATAAAAGAGCTGCGAGACATTGTAATTGACATAAGTGGCGTTGATATTAATTACACAGACCATTATCTAAAATCTAAATTGTGTGATTATTTTCAAGATCGGTTGGTAGTGCACAATGTATCGGGAAGAAAAAGTGTTTTATGTATGTCACATACTAGTCATATCGTTCTTGACTTATGGTATAGAAATAGAGAAAAAACTGACGAAGAAGAACGTAAAAGGATAGTACGAACAGCCGCACAAATTGTCAGGGAAGACATCCAAAAAATGAAGTATGATTGTGAACAATATCCAAATGAAGAGGATATTAGATCTGGTTCCGATCATTTAATTCCGGAAACCTTGAAACTATTCATTTCTACAGTATCGAAAAAAAGATCTGAAAACGAGAGCCCTGACATTCGTAGAAAACGTGCTGTTATCAACCATGCAGTAATTTCTGCTGTAAGGCCCAAGTCATTCTTGTCTCCAATATAGACTTGTTTGTCCCTGTATTTGAATATGCTTTACGGATCGAAATACCTGATCGAACTACTGTCTGCATTAGGAGTTTGTTCCTCACATTACGAAAGTGATAGATACTTAAGATCCTTAATTAGTGCAGGTCCCCCAGTTATACAATGTGACGCCTTTACGCAGTTTGTATTTGATAATGCTGATGTGAACGTGATGACTTTGGATGGTTTTAATACATTGCACGCTATGGGAGGAATAGCATGTATAACTCCATCTGCAAATATCTCTGTAACAACCGAAGTGCCTAGGTTAGTAGACGGATCGTTCCATGTTTCAGGGGGAATACGGAAACTTTCATATGTAAAACGGAAACAGAGTGGGCTAAAAAATATTATAATAGATGATTTAACTGATATAATAGCCTTAAGAAAAAAACAGTATAAACACATCATCTATCATCCATCCATTAAATCTCTTATGGATTAGTGGTGTTAACTCCCAACCAGGTTAGCACGGCTTTATGCAAGTATCAACAAGCAACGAAGCAAGTTTCGAAACGACTTATGTTATGGCAATTCCATTTATTGACATTGACCCGAACAATCCATCATCCGTGAACACAGCTTTGTGTTTTGTTTCCGCGCAATGTAGAAAAATTACTCAAACATACATTGTAACCTTTGATCAACCCCTTTTTCTAAAGGCAATAGAAATGGTATCTGGTGCTGAAGACTCATCTGATTTATCAAAAATTATTGAAAGGTTGGGAGGTTTTCATTTACTAATGTCGTACCTAGGATGTATTGGTCGAATCATGGAAGAAAGTGGAATAGAGTCACTATGGGAAACTGTCTATGGAAAGTCTACAGTAAAACATATGCTGAGTGGTTATGTTTTTGCTAGAGCGGTTAGGGCATATATCTTAACAGGTGCTGCTATCGTTGAGAAAGTGACGGAAGAAATACACGAAGAAATATTTTCTTATGATATACAGCAAATATATGACATACTTACAAACAATGAAATATCTCAGGCAACTGCGAGTGCGGAGGAAGCGGTTCAATTGTCTATCACAAAATTGACAAACCACGTTAACAGCATGAAGTCTGTGAGCAGAACATCAAAATTGTGGCTCAATTTACTAGAACTAATTGACTTAATGTTAAAGTTTATTTTAGCAGAAAGAACGGGAAACTGGGATTTGCATTTAGAGACAACCGTAGATATGCTTCCCTATTTTCATGCGGCAGGTCATCTCCCTTATGCTAAGTCTGCCCATTTGGATGCCCAACAAATGCGTAACTTAAAATGTAAACTTTCTAAAACAAGAGTACGAGTTATTTACGAAAAAGGGGTTTTTTACTGTTAGAAGGAGTGACAAGTTTTGGTCTGGAGTTTGGACTGACATGTGTATTGAGCAATCATTAATGAAGTCTATGAAATCAACAGGAGGTCTTACCCACGGAAGAGGGATTACTGAGAGTACTTTGAGTAAATGGGTGCTGGGAACTCCAGCATTTTTGTAATCAGTGAGGCCTTTCGAAAGTTCATTGGACTGGATTATCATACGCATGAGCAACATGTGGAGTTGAGGGAAAGCCGTCAAGCTAGAGACAAACGCGACTTGTCTAAATTTAGGGATTGGATAAGCCAGCACAGTCCTTTTGCTTGTAACACACAAGAAGTCTTCAGCCTGTCTATGGGTTTGGTGTCCGATTCTACTGTTAACTGTGACAGAGCATATGAAGTCGGAATGGCAGCAATGGAAAAGATGGCAGGGAAATATTTTGATGATATCAAGCTTCACAGAAAAGACATGGTTTAGACACAGGCAAATTACAAGACTATCAAAGTAAGGTCTCAAGACGTTGTCATTAATACACAGCAAATATTTAACAGGATTATATGCATTTGTGACAGCCCTATGAAACTTAAATCATATTTCAACTTTGAATTGGCATCACACCCACCATCATTGTTTGAGGAGAATTCCTTACGGAAAGGCACGAAAGCATAATTGATGAAAGCATTTGAAGCTGGAACTGTTGAAAAAAGATTCGAAACCAATGACACTGCTTTTGTGATAGATGGCGGATATCTATTACATGCAGCTGTTTGAAAAAAAAAACAGTACTTTCAAGGAAATAGTAACAAATTATATAAGTTGTATAATCCGAAGATATGGAAAGAACGTGACAGTAGTATTCGACGGGTATCCCACCTCACCAACCACGAAACAACAAGAGCAACTTAGGAGAGGATCTAAAATTTCGTCACATACAATTGTATTTGATTAAAATAATGTTTGCACAACACCGCAATCGGCGTTTTTGGCAAATTCACAAAATAAAAAAGGTTGATCGAGGCTTTCAAAACAATGTGTATTGCCGCTGATATGAATGCTGTCTCGGCAGAAGAAGACGCTGATACTCTCATTATCGAGCAAGCAATAAAATATTTACAGAATAATGATATAACTGTTGTAGTAGGTACTGATACTGATCTGTTGGTACTGCTTGTGACACTAGCTCCTGAAACTGACGGGAAATTATTTTTCTGGAAACCTTTGCCTTTAGAATCAGTGGGTACAGTTTATTCTGTCGATTTGCTTGTTCAAAAGTACTCTTATCAGCGGACTCATCTCTTATTTTCCCATTCTATCACAGGATGCGACACGACTTCTGCATTTTACGCGATAGGAAAAATGAAGGCAGTCAATCTAATAAGAGCACCATCCAGCGCGAGGTCCCAAGCTAAGTGGTTTATTAAACCCAATATGTCAAAAGAAGTTCTTTCAGAAAACGGAGAACGTTTCATTTTGAGCATGGACAATTTATCACAATATAACAATATTGATGAAGCAAAGTACTTTAAATTTCAGAGGCTAAATGCAAAATTATCATTGAAATCTAATTTTGACTTGGCCAAGCTTCCACCAACCTCAAACGCTACAAGACAACATGTATTGAGGGTCTACCATCAAATTCAAACATAGTTAGTTAACAAACTTCCAGTTGAAGAGTGGGGTTGGGAATATCAAGAGACCAACAAGTTGAGGCCAGTACCAATGACAAATCCTCCTGCACCAGATGAGCTACTTTTATTAATTTCTTGTAACTGCAAGACGCCATGTGTTAATGCATGCAGTTGTCGAAGAGTTGGGTTTGATTGCACATCAATGTGTGGGACTTGCAAAGGAGTATATTGTACCAATATTTCTACAGACGATCCAGATGTGCCTGGAGATGAATGAAATTACTGTGTTATGTGTAATATGCAGTTAAGTGAGTTATTAATAGTGTGTTTATGGGAAATTATTATTCGTTCATATTGTACATTATCAGTTTAACTTTTAATATTTGAAGTGAGTTTGTAGTTATTAACGTCATCATCAACCAAATAATGTTTCAACTGTGAACTGACTTTCATGAAGCCTTTTCCCTACTGTTGCCGTCACATGCATTATGGCGTGCCTAGTTTATCAGCCACCTACGGAGCAGCGTTTATTAAAGGTGAGCCTTATTGCATATCATTGTAAAGGTTTTTAAGTTATCTGTAAGTTGATTCGAAGAAATTGTGCAAATAACATAAAGATAAAAAGTTAGCAATAATTTATATTTCCTTTCATTATAAATTTATGTCTATTTTGTTACTTTTTTACGTTTGTGACAAAACTATACGATAAACATAAAATATGCACTGAACATTATTTTTAGATAATTATGTAAGGAAGAAAACAAAAAAAGAATCAAGTCAATAACCTCATTGGTTTGGACGCTGCAAGCGTTTGAATGAAGTACTGTCATTGCAATGTTTGAGGGGGTGGGGGGAAAGCAAGCGGGGGAGAGGTCGGGACTTTCTTGTTTTGTGATCCCTACCATATGTCCTACACACCTGCCAAAATTCAGCTTTCCTCTAATTTGTTACGACATTCGCACTTTTTTTGTCTTTATTGACTGGGCTATATGCCAAGTTATTACCGTAACCACTGAACCCGAAGATGCAATTATTATAAAATTTCTATCAATACAAAACTGTTTTCTCAGTCTCAATACCGAGAGGGATACATCTATTTGCACTTAAGTTAATTAGAGTCAACTAATTACAATATTTGATCTTTCATTTATCTCTTCAATATATCAAGCAATGTGTGTAAAATAATAATACATTAAATATGAATATCAGAACATATATAAAGATATGTTTAATGAATCTTTAAATGTTATAATTGAGACAATTTTGTGCTCTTACAGCAACATCTGTGGACATCAATGACGTTACATCATTAGCAGCGCCATTCAGTGGACAAACTTTAAGGCTTAGAGGAGGTTTAGGTCCTTGGCAAGGATACTTGGAGATTTGGAGTTCAAACTCGGGTAACTGGCTTAGTGCTTGTTGTCACTGTACATCGTGGACTATTGCAGAAACAAATGTTGCATGTCGTCAACTAGGCTTCAGGAGGTACTTGTAAACTCAGTTCTTTAGTAATAAGTTAAGACTTTACGAAGGAGTACAAATAAACTATTTGTGTGTAACCTTTCGTTGTTATTGCCGAATTTCTGCTCCCATATTTTCTAGGAAGAAATAGAAACCCACAGGAAAAGAAAGAACTTTGTCTATTTTCACGATTTTACAGAAGAGCGTTTAAAAGGTCCATAATAACCATTACGTATACCTCCTCAGCAAATAAAGATTTGCTTGTAGCACACGGACTATTCACATTCCGTCCTTGCATGTTGATTTATTTAAAAGCAGGCACGTATCCAGAAGTTGGTTTAGGGAGGGGTCAACGAACTTCCGGGCGGGGGTTCGAGGTTTGCCTTGGCATGTGTGTATATTAAATATAGATAATTTCGCCTGAAGTTATACTAATTTTCGATAAAACTCTCAGTTTGGGGGTTCCTGGCCCCCCGGACCCTGAATACGTCCATGTTTAAAAGATCCTTCAAATAGCAAACAAATGGCACTTTTATCTCAATTTGACAATGGACAAAGCATGTCTATTCCTGTGGTCTTCAATTGCACTATATATATATATATATATATATCACAGCCATATTCAATCCACTACTGGATGAGGACTCTCCTTGGAGGGAGGAGTTGGTCTACTGCTCCCACGCTGACCAGACGGGTTAGGAGAGGAGGGCCGAAGCTCTCACTGTGATCGCCACTGTATTTTATTCACAGCAGCTCCCCAATTGTCCTCACGATGCTGGGTCAACACCGAAATTTTTAAGCACCCACTGAAGTCGAGCGCGCTACCGACTAGGCTACGCAGGAGGCTCAAATGGAAAAACTGAACCCAATAAAGACAAGAGTAGTCAGTTTTTCCATACTGACACAACCTATCACCTATACTCGTCAGTGCAACCTACATAGTGAACATTCTTACGGTGAATTTACATATCAACATACGCGTTTTCTTTAATATAACGTAAATCACTTCCAACCATCACGTCTCCAGGCAGAATTAAGGTATTATTATTGATTGATAGAGCAGAGATGGATTAAAGTGCGTAAGGCCAGCACGTACACATCCTTATGTGAATAAGTAGGTTACTCCACCAAAGTTCATCTTAGCCAATATAGCTTAGGAGTCCGTGGAACGTCTCACTTTTATTCAATTCAATACACAATCTTGAAGCTTCTTCTGAGATAATACCGAGCCAAAGCAGCTCAGTTGGTATAGCATTAACTTTGCATTCGAAAGGTCCTGAGATCGATCCCAGTAGCCTCAGGTCTTGACTAAAGTTCTTCCAGGATTTTTTCTTTGTCACACCCACGTTCTCTTCCCTCCCCTATTCCTCTCTGAGTCAAAGAAGCATAAATAAGTTCAAATTCAAATACACCCATTGGCGTAATCAAAAGATGGCTGTAGAATATACCGTGAGACGATACTTATAATATCCCGCTGGGATACTTGGGTCTTTACCGTAAGTCTTTAAACTGAAATATGTGTAAATAGAATCTAAACGAATGCCCATGAGACATCCCAATACCTGATAAAATATGTTATGGTCGTCTTAATGACGTAGTTTCGCTATGTGGAAGTCTTTTTCCTATTATTTCGCTATTGTGTTTTTGTTTATTGTTAAAACCGTTTGCGTTATATTCATTTATATTAAATATTTGCCAAAATTATTTTAAAACTAATACTGCTGTTAAACTTAGTTCTTGTATCGATTAAGTTATTAATATAATGCTGAAAAGGCTAAATACTTAACACAATACAAAACTTAGATGTCTTAATAAGTAGGGGAGATCGGGGATGGTTAAAACACATTCTTGGTTGGAACAGCAGCTAAATATAATGAATAAAAGGAGTTAGCAACTCTGTTTTTCTAGTGGAGGATCGTTATTCAATTGTCTTCATGTTGTACAAGCTAGATGGACATGATGTTGATTGGTCACATGTTCTATTGAAAAATCTGTTTTCGAGGATTGACTAAAATCGGAAGTGTGTAAAATGTATATCATGCTACATTTCTACCCATGAAATGTGCACTGATGGGTCAGTTGCTTTCTTATGCCAAAACTGTAATTCTGCTTATGATTAAGAACACTTTGCTATACGTATTAGTCCTAAATCATTTAATCATCATATAGTATTGTCTTCCCGTGGAATGTTACATAATTTCATACGCATGTTTTGTACGCAAGTCTATTTTCCATTCAATTTACAATTGTGGAAAAATTTACAATCTTGATACGCAATACCATTTTTTTCATTGTTTCGTGTAAAAAAAATGTTCTTTGAAAATATTGGAAGATGTGAAACAAGCTACAGATATCCTGAATATTATATTTATTACAATTGTTACGTGTTAAAATATTTCTTAACATTTTATTTCCAAACATATAATGTAAAAGCGTAAGCTATACATTCTTAACGCTATTATTTTTAAGTTATTATTCTGCCTAAAATAACATTTAGAATAAAATATTTCATATGTTTCAAACATGTATTTCAAGCCTTAACGGCGTTGATTGTAATAACACTTGTAGACTTGAAGAAAATCGTCCATTATTTCATAATTGGAAACAATAGAAGCACGAAATTCTGTGTATTTTGCGGTAAAATTCAATGTTCCATTTAATTTTTAAGGCCTTCAGGCAAGCTTGGCTCAGACTGATAAGTTTCCATACTTTAATATCGTTCAATTTTGGTGAATTTGTGATGAAAATTGCAAACATTGTGTTGACATATGTAAACATTGTTTCAACCATCCCCGGTCTCATCCATTTTCAGCTCTCTAATAGACATTAACTTAAATTGAAACTATACATTCTTGTGATAATGTTTGCAGTCTACCTGAAATGTGTCCTTGGCGCTTATTCCAAGTGACATTAAAGGAAAATGGAGTCCCAAAATTATATCTCAACCCATATTAAAATTTTCTATATAAACAAACCTTGAATATCCATATTTTACTTAAAGTTTGTTTCTATATTTATTTGTATAAGTTGTTATTTACTAATGTTTCTTATATTTATATACAAATGATCCCAAATAGTGGAATGAATAGCTGGTGGCAAAGGTATGAAGATAATTCACTCTTAGCTGAAACTGAAACGATAGATCGAGTTTCTTGTTCCGGTGACGAAAATCATCTTTCAGACTGCAATGTAACATACAGTACTGCGTGTTCTGAAGAAAGTAGTTCCATCGGAATACACTGTCGTACAGAATCATGCACAGAAGATGAAGTTTATTTCAATGGACGATGTTATAGACTAGAGAAACAAAATGCTGAATACGAACACGCACTCAAATACTGCAAACAGAATGGGAGTACTTTGCTAGAAATAAATTCACAGGTACGTTATAATGCATTAAAAACTTAGTATAGTGTATAGTAAATGTGATGTTAGAAGTTTTATATCCATATATTTCAAGAACAAATAACCGAAGAGAGATATCCATGATCTCCTATGTTTCCCATGAAAGGGGACACTCTCCAGAAATCAAATATATATTTCCTACAACTAGAGAAAGACCACAAATAAAAGTACGAGCATTCCATAAAAGACATTAAAGGAAAACAAAATAAAGATCTTATTAAATATGTACTTTATTATTAATTTACTAATTATTTTGTAGACATATATTTATAAAAATAATTGCCATCTACTCATTCATTTATTAGTGTTTAACTCAATTATTTGCAAAATACTAATTGTTTTCAACACGAACTGCATAAGGTGCTACCCCATTTTGGTATGTTACACGGCATGCTGTTTTACCTGACTATACAATGAACAAGTAATATGGCGTCTTCGGAAAACTAAATAAGCTAACAAGAAGTAATTAAGGTGAAATTGTAACGAAGGAACTATTTATTTGGATTAGATTCATACTTTGAATAAAGTCAGAAAAGTGGCGAGAGTGACGCGCTTGGTCAAACTCAGAAGTTATAGTTAGATATACTTTAACTTTTCATTTTACCAAAATTGTAGTCGTGGCCTTCACTTGATACATATTGTACTGTCATCCATCACGTTGTGAGTCTAATTCTGCAGTTAGATGCAAATTGAAGCATTTCCTTCGGAATTAAACTGTGTATCATGTTTCAGCAGACCATCCTGTTTTACCCAACTCTCTCCTAAATATTACGACAAATTTCAAGAGGTGGTTACTGATACCTAAACAAGACAAAAAAAAACTTTAAGAAATATCAGAAGTGCGTAGTTTCGAAGTTAGAGGCACTTAAATGTGGCGAAACAGCGTTATAAATGACGTCATATCTCGACAAACTATAACATAAGACATAAATGTGGTCTAAACTTGTATTATTAAAAAAAAACAGCTGAGGAAAGTGTATCCTATTATACTACGCAAAAGTCAATTCCATGTTAGTGAAGTTGTTATACGTGAAATTCTCTCTGAGCCACTTCCTCAATTATAATTGTTGAAGTGGAAAAGAGTAAATAGACCGTGTGCGAAACTTTGATACCGTAACTAAGATGATGCTGTTTTGTCGTGATTGGGTTGTTAAGTAAGCAAATAGATGCTTGTAGTTATATTTTTGGAATATCTCACGTACTTTGTAATTAAGTAAATTAATACAACCCAGCTGTAATGATTTATTTTTATGTGTGCTACACTGGTGTAGATATTCTATATCTATGGAAGTAGTAACATATGCCTTCAGTTATGAACAATAGCGTGTGCAAGATAAAACATACTATATATTACATATGATAAGAAATGACTAAATCCAATCACATCTTTAGGTTGGTGTATGTTATGGTTCATACGAAATATATGAGATTGATAGGTTTCGGATATATGTTGCGGATAAATCTAGAAATCTAAGTAATTGTCACCTAGTTGTATTTTAGTTTCTGTATAGCAGCTCTTCCGCTTTAACATAATTAAACTATACGATTTTAGGAAAATTAGGTCGGACTATTCGTTATCCATAATCACTTTCATACTGAATGATATCGTTTAAGGCTTCTATTGAAAATCACAAGAAGTACAATAATCATTACTCAAATACAATTCTTTCGTACAACTTTTACAATTTGGTAATCCGACACATCTTATGTCACTATTTGTCGATATATGACGTAATTTGTAACGCTGCAGCATCACATTTCCTTCTCTCTAGCTTTGAAACTACTCATTTTTGGACATTTGTTCAAAAGTACGTATTTCTTGCCTTGATGGAAGTAATTATCTCGCCAAATTTGTAGCTGTATTTTATGGTCTGTCCGCTAGGTCAAAGTTAATATTTGTTACAACAGTTCAAAGGCAGCATGACATTCAAACATGCCATTTTGACTCCAAAATACTGATGGAAAAATGAGCATTGTATAGAGTGCAGATGTGTTAAAATAGCATGAAAGAAGGTATAAAATCCAAAAGAAATAGATTTCTAAGTAGAAAGAAAATGACTTTAGAGGGAATTTTCTGTAAATAATGATATCGAACGTTTCGTGTAATAGAAGTAAACACATTCTCAGTAAATGTAATACGGATGATCGCTCCGAAGGAGCGAACGGTGCATATCTTTAACTATGTTGAACTATCGATTTCAACACAGAAAAACAAGTGACGGGCCCGACCTGACATTGTTAACTATTTCTAAAAAAATATTTTATACCTAGAACAGAAATATGGTTTCAGATTTGCTTCTTCGGTCCTAAATAATTTTTTACTAGATTGTGATATTGTGTTCATTTTTGTTTTGGCATACTAGTTGGCATGTTATGTATCATATATAAATATTTGAGATCACATGATTCACCTAGCGGGAGATCAATAAAGCATGGGAAAAACTGTTTATTAAAAAAATATTAATGACAATAGAAAAAAATCTTTAACTTTTCATGCATTTACCTAGGAATCAGGAGGTGTGAAAAAAATAATACGAGTTTATTATGTAAATGTTACTCTACATGAACTTACTGATAAACGAATCGTGAACTAATACAAACAAACAGAAATTAAACTTAAAAGCAAGTGGAAAGGTGCTCTTTGAAAAACAAAGTCTCTTTTTAATGAAAATTTAAAGTTACCATAGGACAATGTAATTCTCACACATTTAGAGCCAAATCTTAGAATTCGTATTGAATCAATTTTTAAACGAATCTCATATAAATTAGACTGTCTTTAGCTAGTACTTATAAGTTACTCTTTCTTTTTCTTGCTTCAACGACTAACGAACTGAGCGCGCTCCCAAATGTGGTGTGTTTTTGCTAAGCACAAGCATGGTCTCTAAAATGATTAAAAATAACTTGAAGTTCAAACGGCACCGAGGAAGAATAAAATAACATAACGAAAAATAGAATGTTAAGATGTTTATTATGGAGACTTAATCAAGTCTTGTACCATTTCCTCTCCGATCTAACTTTTCTCCCCGTCCCCAATTTCCTTTAGGAAACATGCCTATAAAGGTGAAAGTTCACTATTTATTTACAATTGTGCTTTTGTTTTCTTCCCCCTTGTCACAAAAAAGGAAATGTACCGAGATAGCACATTAAACTTGAAACAATATTAACGTTGTAAGGCTTCAAACTTACAGCAAGTTTGGCATTGCAAGGCTGTAAACTTGCTACAATCTTGCAGCAAACTTGCTAGTTGACAGATGCTAAACTTGCTACAAAACTTATTTTGTAAAACGATGATAGACCAACATCGAGCCTGTAGCGAGAAAGATTTCACAGTTCGCAGTACGATTCGAACTCACGGTCTTGAGATTTGTTTGTTGTCCACTACTCTACCATTGCGCCACGAATTTCCTGCTGAACAAATTACATTTTACTAGTCCTTTTATGTTACGAAAATATCTGGTGTAGTAAAAAGTAATCCATTATTTTTGCATGACATTGAAGGCTTGACTTACCATAGTTAGAATGATCCGATTTAGGTCACATATGCGCCGTTTTGTTCGATAACGTGTTGCCATTTGGAAGGTAATATCATGAAGCCTCTCTCATAGAAGCCCTTGTCCTTCTTGGCAAAAAATTGATACAGTCGATTTTCACAAGCTTCTCTTGAAGCGAATTTTTCACCAGCAAACATGTTCGCCATGGACAGGAACAGATGGTAATCACTCGGTGCCAGGTCCGAACTATAAGATGGATGCATAAGAACCTCCCAACCAAGCTCCCGGAGCTTCTGGCGAGTCACTATCGATGTGTGTGGCCTGGCGTTGTCCTGGTGGAACACAATACCTCTCCTATTGGCCAAAGTTGGGCGCTTCTGGGCGATTGCTGCCTTCAGACGGTCCAATTGTTGACAGTATAGTTCCGAGTTAAGGGTTTGACCGTAGGGGAGCAGCTCATAGTAGATAATTCCCTGCCAATCCCACCAAACACACAGCAAAACCTTCCTGGCCGTCAATCCTGGCTTGGGCACCGTTTGCGCCGGTGCACCGCGCTTCGACCACGACCGTTTTCGCGTGACGTTGTCGTAAGTGATCCACTTTCATCACCAGCCACCAACCGCTTCAGAAATGGGTCGCTTTTGTTGCGATTCAGCAGCGATTCGCAGATGGAAATTCGGTCCATGAGGTTTTTTTGCGTTAACTCGTGTGGCACCCATACATCAAGCTCCTTTGTGTATCCAGCCTTATGCAAATGGTTCCACACGGTTTTTTGTGCAATGTTTAGCTCTTGGGCAATCGAAACAGTGCTTACATGACGGTCGGACGCGACAATGTCCATGATTTTATCGACATTTTCGACACTTGGC
>JAGDQP010000261.1:0-17194 GCA_022664845.1 Lepisma saccharinum
AGTTAAAAAATCACTCACAACTTCCTTATTAATTTCCTCAGCACGAGCTCTTGAAAGTCCCTCAGACTTTCGTAATGATAAGTTCGGATGTATTTTCATGAAACTTGAAAACCAATCTTTAACAGCTAATCCTTTGTGTTTCCAAGGATGCGGAATTTGATTTATTATTACATATCGATGCGCAGCTTTACGAATCGTTTCAGGGGTGCAGCGTAGTCTTTTTCCCGCGAGAGTGAAAATTCGCAACACGAACTCTTCCTCGTGTTCTTCTGTCAGTACTGTGGGGTGTCCTATGGCTTTCGGTTTTGAACTTTGAACTATTTCATCATTATCATCCAAGATTAGTCTCAACCTTTCGACCTGCACTTTCCTTCGCAAAGTTTCAAAAGTTACATTGCAGGGCTGCGAAGCTCCACGTAAACTCAAATCACCTTTTGCTACACTTTGGATGGCCTTCTCCATGTCTTCATTATTTCATTCGTTGTATTTATGTTTTGATTTGTATGTCCGTACCATCTAAAAAGAAAAAAAATGTTTTGTTTTACATACATGAATCATATAGTCTAAGCCATAAATACAAAATTAAAATCCATAAATTAAATAAATTCACATAAGTTTACACCTGACTCAAATAGCCCCGTTTTGCACATGCTTACGTAGGAACGTACTACTTTCACACTAGACAGAGGAGACCACCAAAAATGGCGTTTATAACATGAGGACGTTCTGTTTTACGAGTACGGTAATAATTTTACAAATATGCATTTACACAGGTTCATCACCTTATATCATACACCCACTATTTTATATCAGAGCAAAATATGAAGTATTGCAACTCACCTTGCTCAGAATAGTCGCAAATTCACAGCAACTGGTAAGAAAGCAGCAGATCAAAGACACACACACAATTCCCTTTGCCAACGAACTCACAACTGAAGGTACTGGTGCGCATATTAAATGCGCAGTGGCATTTTTTTCTTAAGTTTGACCCAAACATATCCTTGAATCAAATAGCCCCGGTCTACCCTAGTCAACATACGTATTCAATAGAATTTAAATATTATTTATGGCACTTTGGCAACTATATGGCTGAGGCTGCATGGAATACGTGTGGGATGAGGAAATGGAAAAGCAGTTGACCAGGGTCTAATTTCAAAGGCACCATCCCAGCATTATCCTTGCGTGACTAAAGATAATCCATGATAAATCTCAGTGAAGGTGAACGCAGCTGGGATAGAACCAAGGACCTACAGAACACGTAGTCAACGCTCTAGTAACTGAGCTACAGCTACTCGCTACATGTTTAATAAAATACATCCCATACGTTGAATAACTCTTCTTTTCATTTGACACAAAACGTAAAGTCATTTCTGCATTAAATTGGTGTATTCTCCACTATCATCACAAAAGGAAGAGAAAGATGGTCAGATGTCGTCAAGGTGGTCATTGCAACAAATATTTTCTGAAATGGTGGAAATATATTCATATTTGTTCATGAATATTAGTCGCATTATAGTTAATGTAGACATGAAGTTCAACATTTTAATTTCACTCTTATTGAAATATATCTTAATTATAATGTATTAGACATCTTCCCCCAAATGAGTGGGCATCTTACACTGATGTGTCGGGTAAGATGCCTATTTTGAGATGTCAGTTTAAAGACTCATATCTGTTGTGTATACATTTAGAATGATGTTCTTCCGTCCGCATGAGCATGAAAGTTCAAAATATATTTGTGCAAAATTTTGCTATTCTGTTTCTTTTAATTACTCCACAATGACTCCTGGACCAAAATGTGTGGCATCTTCCCTCAATCCACTATATACGTAATAGTGCAGCTCAACTACCTAATGTTACCACCATTAAATCTAGCTGCTCTATTGTTTAACTTACATTGCAACCACCCCCAAAAAAAGTTTGCAATCAGCAAGTTCCTAAATCTAATCAGATATACAGAAATTGGCTTGAGATTTGGATTTACAGATCGCGATGTAATTAAGCTGTTTGTAATCTCGTAGAACTGGACATTACATACAAACTTACTCAGTTTATATGGTACGTTAGCGCCTGAATGGGAGAGTTGATAGAAACTGCTTTAAGATTTGAATTTAGTAATCTTTGTTTATGATCCTGCCTTTAGTCTGGTAAAGATACAACTCTCGATTATGGACTTTCTGCATTACACGCACTCACAGTTTGTAACGAAACCTGGTGAAAAGAAACTGGTTTCATCGACATTGATTATCAGGAATCTTTCAGTCTCGTGAGGCTTCAGCCAACCCTTATTGAATTTCTGCACTATGTGTACTCAATATATATACCGCCCACGAGCCCCTAAACGAAATCAAGTACAAAAGAAATGTCTTTAAGAGTTTGATTCAATGACCTGTATTTACACGCTCGTGTGAAATCAGATAATACAGCAGCAATTTTCAATCTTTCTCATCCTGCGACCCCATTGTACCATGTTTTCTAGCCGGCGACCCGCAAAAATAATTTGCTTTTTTTTATAATAAGCAATTTTGTTTCACTTTGTATTAAATAGTCTTCTGAAAGATTAAACAAACACACACACATATAAATATACCAATTATATTATTCAAAAACTATTTACCAAATCATATTATCTTTAGTAATTAAAAAAAGTAACAAACAGAATGAAATACTTTCTTTGAAATTTATAAGTCTTAAGCTTCAAAACCCTATATAAATTAATTTTTCACCTCCTCTCGCGACCCCCTTACACACAAACTGCGACCCCTACGTTGAGAAACCCTGCGATAATCTAATAGTTTTTTTTTGTGGTCTCCATGCTCTTTCAGTTTACCAAGATTCATAATAATTTTTATTGCCCTGTCGTCTTCTCTATGTAGTTACTGAAATTAACCAATCACCAATTACAGCATAGATGATTGGACATCACGACGAACGGTAGTTCTTCGAGGGACGCTAAGCAACGAGTCTGTTAGTGGCACTCACTATATACAGCTAATTTCGAATCTAGCAAACTATAAGCCTGATTTTGATGCTTGAACTTGCATTTGAAAGCTCTTTACCATACTAAGACAGAAAAAAATGGATCCGTAGGACATCCCTGGGACCTCCTAGGGCGGTTTAAAAAAAATCAGAATTTCACATTTCGGGTGATAGCACTGACCACAGACCATATAGGAGGCCGAAGCGTGTGGAATCGTAATCTACGCTTCAATATCTTTCAAACGGTGTAGGGGTTTAAAGGATATATGACCTTTTTAGCCCAATCACAGAATTTTCACAAATGATAGAAAAGGGCCTCTGTCATTCTGTCTGTCTTTTTGCTTTAGCCCAAAGTGGTTGGTACCAGGGGTTTGGGGGAGGGGGTTTATTGCGGGCCCCGACAAGTTGGAGTGAATCGAAGCTTATTTTGTTGATAGGAGTTACCATTTTCGAGATACGGCGCAAAGTCGGCCTTTGTATGAAGACTGTGCACTTTTTTTTTAAATAGGCAGCCTTACAAAATAAGTGATATCAGTATAAAAAAACCTTGGGGGATAAAGACAAGAGTGACGAAAGAATTCTACTCACAAAAGAAGTGACCCATCCATTTGGCGAGCTACTTTCTTTGTGCTACTATGAAGGAAGGATACTAAATCTCCTAATTTTATTTCAAAGGAAACACGTCCGTCATAGTGACACGAAGAAAGTAATTCGCAAAATGGATATCACTTCTTTTGAGTAGAATTCTTCCGTCACTCTTGTCTTTACCCAGAAGGAGTCTTTATACTGATCAATGATACTGAAGTTGTGAATACTCAGACTCTATACCGATATAATTAGGATCATATAAATATAGTAATTGCGGTCATTATTTTTTAAACAATCTCCTTGACGTGAACCGCGTAGTGTTACCATCAGTACGGATATAAATTACAGCACTAGATGCTCTCAATTTATGGATGAGCAATACCAGCCATGGGAGTAAAAGAAGATGCAAAACCCAAGGTGACTTAATCAGGTAAGTATAAATGCTAAACGAACTGGACTATTCTGTGAACAGCTCTGAAATTTGTGAAGCGAATGTCAATCGTTATATAAACATGTTCTCATCAACCCTTCATCAACTGAATGTCAAATATAATTCAAGAAGCCTCATTAGGTGGCTGAAAGTAAGCAATAGTCTCTTAAAGAAAATTGTAATCAATTAAGAATTACTCCGATGAAAGTTACTTAACACTACTATAACATGACCCTGCCACAGTCAAATCATCATACTTAATAGTACTTTTTAATTCCACAAATAACCCCTTATAACGCTTTAACGAATGTGGATAGAGAGAAACTGACATAAGATTTAAGGCTCTTCACATGTCCAAACGGATAAAGATAGGAAGGGATAAGGACCAGATCATCTGCTGGCTAAGGCATATTTACTTTTTGTGGTCGTTTTACCTCGTATTACCTATTATCTTACATTGTCTTTTGTTTTGAAGTACCTTATTTGGTGTTTTCCTTCTTTTTTACTTGTTTACTGTCGCATTTTTCTCTAAAATCTCAACCAGAATTGCCCCATTTTTCAGTCACAAAACACAAACCAACCTGATTTTGTTGTCACGTTACTAGAAAAAACTTTTTTCTCCATCGCTGGGGGCGATTTATAACGCATTTTCATTGACTCATGTTTAGTACCTGGAATCATACCCAATCATATATTTGTGTATTGTCAGGACCAACTCCTTCTTGTAGTCTAACCCTTTACTGTTGAACTTTGCAAATAATTTTTTATAAATTCTTGTAACTAAAATATTATACAACACACTGCACAAATTTAATTTGCAACTATTAAAAATTTAAAAAAAGGTTTTTCATCAGTTTGCATTATTTATTGATCCATTTCTGTAAAGTTAATGACACTAGAAATTGTATAGCTTACATTTTTTTAGTAAGACTCAATGAAAGAATGTCTGAAACTTATAATTTTCTTCTTTCGAATCTTTTACCGTATACATTATACTATACTAGATGCTAAAAATATAAGAACTTCCGACAGAATTATACTGAAAAATGTAGAAGATACAAAATAGTTTCTTTTTTTTTAGAAAGAAAAAAGGATAGCAATTGTTATAGTTTTGTTATTCTTCTTGTATTGAACTTGACAAACTTTGTTTTAGAGAAACACAACACAGAAAACGGAAATGGGTTTATGTAAGCTAGTTTACACAATCTACATATAAACATACACACACACACTAACACACACACACACACTAACACACACACACAGAGAGAAAACACGAGAAAGCAGATTTGCATACAAAGCAATATCCCAAAACATTTTAAGACCTTCCGTCGAATAATGTTGTACTCGAAGCAAAACAAAGGAGTTACCATTAAACTCTTCTTTTTCGTATGCAGAAGCTTTTGAAATCCATCCTTTCTACATTTACACACCATCATTACCCAAGGATAAGGATATTTGCCTTAGGATGTATTTAGAACAATTCGTTTTATATTTTTTTCTTTTTCTTTTCTCTAGTTTTGCCTGAAGGCTGTTAGATGCCGCCACTCGTCTTACACAAACAAACCCATTCTTAAATGAAAAAGACGGTGAAAATGGGCATCTAAATTTGATGATGTTTTATTCAGAAGTGCAAGTCCTTACATTCTGTCTCTTCTTTGTACTGAGACTGCGTTTCAGAGTTGGTAGAATTTTAAATTTGTTATAGTCTCTTCCATACTATCTCGTTCAAAGAAATGTTAAATAAAATTCCTGTCGCACTACAGTTTTCGTATATCAAAAAGTACTAAGGACGAAAGTGGCCTACCTTGACCGGAAGCCATCCGGGGGCCCTTGGTAAATCAACATTATTTGCTCTTGCTATAGTTTTCTTTCGTATTTTGAGAAAACAATGAGATCATTTATTTATTTATGTTATCTTCATTAATTGCGCTATTTTGGACATTAGATGCAGAGGCTTCAAAGTACCATTAAAATTATCCATTTGACCCGATGTCCATTTTTTTTTCCATTTGACAAAACAAGTATTGTCTTCCACAATATTTTTTTATTTTTTTTTTCTGAGAATCGAGAGGACAAGTTCCGTTTTTTGCAGACAGATGCCAGATTAAGAACAAGAATTCAGCTAAGATTCTTATCCTTTTTTTGTCTCAATTAGTGCGCTCCATCACAGGTGAAGGAAATTGGTTTAATTTGTCCAATATCAGGATACTCTTTACTTACTATTGATCATATGGTAAATTCGGTTGAGTCGGGTCGAAAAATGACAACTCTTAAATAACTCTTAAATGATTTAATAACTCTTAAATGCGTAACGAGATATTGTATTTATCTTCTGTTATAATTACACTGAACCTTCTGTTACATATCTAAATTAGTACACAAATTGTATCGATATCTTCAGAGAAATAATGATGAATTTACTCGAATTATTCCGTGGCCTGCTTCACCCGAAATATCTCCGGTGAAAAGGTTGAGACGAAAGAATGAAATGGGTCAATACAATACGATTTTATAAAGATGTAAATAAGTAATGATTCGATAATATAGATATGGAAATTGCGTTCTCACAAGGCATAAACTATTATCTGTGAACTTATACATGGCTATGATGTTGTACAAAAAACATAATTATATGTTTCTTAGTAAAACATATTATATTATGATAAAACATTTTATATGTTCATAAAACATAACATTAGAACAATAATCAGTTCAGTAGAAGGCATACAATTTGTATAGTACGTAGCAACTGGGTAAGTTGATATTAAGAATTTCTGCACTTTCCTTAAATAGAACGTTCTTACATTCAGTGCCAACGCAAGTCTCATGGAACCACTCTTGTCCTTTGCAATGACACTTGATCCAGGAACCAAAAACCTTTGAACGCGGATCGAGACAAGAAACAAGACAGAAATCACATTTTTTGTCTTCGATAGATTCTTCCCTTTGATTTTTATTTTATTTTAGTCCACACACTGCCGTGATTATTATAAGAGGATGAAGATAAAATTGTTTGTCTGTTTTGAACTGGTTTATTGAAAGACTATTTCCGCCTTTTATCTTTTATTTTTGCCTGCTGAATGTTTTCAGGTGAGATAAGAAGTGTAGAAGATATCCGTCCTCCTTTTACAGGTACGTCTTCTTTCTTTTTTTAGACTTAGTAGAAGATATTTAAAGGAAGTAGCTGTTTGCTCAGGATCGATCTGTTTAGTACTTGGGCGATGCTTTCGTGAAAGACTTTGGTTGATTTCTGTCATTTAAAGTTCGCCAATAGTTAAGATTCTGTCAGTTTGTGGATATGAACGTAATTTACTTTCCGTGTTTTATTAGATCAATATTGTATTTGCACAATGCCTGAAAATGTCTATCATAATAAATATATTTCAAAGTAGGTTCATCGTAAGAAATAAAAAAAATAAGAGACGGTAAAAAAAATGATTTTTACAATATTCCCGTCATAAATGAATAAATTATATTTGAAATGTAGAGATTCATACTACGTACTATAAGTAATATATCTTAAAATACATTATTTATTTTGCTTATCTTTGACTCTTTTGACCCATACTGACCCGATTCACCTCAATTTGCTTCTGATAATATACTATACACTGGCAATCCTGTGCTTTGTCTTGGGATCTCAGTTATGTCAACATTACAAACGTCATGTTTGCCTGTACTTTGACACCAAATATCTTAGAATTACAACACTACACATAGAAGATAAAATAACAATGCCTTCTATTTTAATGCATCGTTAATTGGTTGCTTATCTACCTTCTAAAGTTCCCGCTACGTGTCTCCACATTTTCTTTTCACAAAGTAGCAAGGTCCAAGCAATATCACCAGGAGGCAGCACTGCATAGCTTATGTAAATAGTTGTCTTCAAGATAGTTCAGTCTTAAGTACACTAAACACAAAATTTGACCCGTTTCAGACATTGTCCCGATTCATCCGAGTTTATTATACATTTGGGGAGGATTGAAATCGCTATACTATTGTAAATCCTGTGAGATTTGTAGATGTGTTCAAGGATTATAGTAAGGCAATGAAAATGTTTGAAGAGTGCCTGTAGATGTTTGAAGTTTGAAAAACTATGACTGTACAAAGAGGATATCTGAGGTATTTCAACGTTCGTCTTGCCAAGAAAACTGAACATTCTTCGCGGAAAAAGTACGAAACTACTAGTCTAAATCCGGAGTGAACCATTTCACAACCACGGTACTGGAACACTATAGAAAATATTCTAAACTATCGCGAACAGTGATAATTTCACTGTCACAGATAAGATAAAGTGTTTTTGTTCTTATTAATTAATTAATTTATTTTTAATAGAAAGCAGACAGCGTTGTGAGATTGTGTTTATCAATTCAATAGTGATATTATTCACGGACGATAGTCCATTAAACAAGGAGGTTGAAGATGTTGAGGATGCAAGATATATTGATTAAATAGCGCCATGTTGTATTACAGTATGTGTTTCATAATGTTTTGTTTTCAAAAATAGTTTTCCTTAATTTTTTCTAATACGGTACTAACCTTATTTTAATATTCCACGTTTACATACCCCATCTAGGCTACTAATCGGTGAATTTTACGAATTTCTTCAACAATAGATAAAATACTGGGAAAATATGTAAATATTGTGGCAATTGCATTCTCAAAATGGATGGAACTCCCCTTCATTTAGACAGGAGTATGCGAGCGCCTTTTAATCGCGTTTCTCTACAGTGCTGGATTGGTCGTACTCTACATGACTACAACTTTCTCCCGTGGCCATCCTGTTTGCCGGATCTCTTACCACGCGATTTTTCGAGTTGGAGGTTTGTTAACGACACGGTGTGCGTTCCACAACCGCTCCAGAACCTTCGTGACGTCATAGAACGTGCACTGAATCTTATCTTATTGTTTCTTGTGGATAACTATGATAGTCTCCTTTGCAATGTATGTATCTTTATTTGTGTTTATTTACATTGCACTTTCAATAACCTAATTCCTTATAAGCATTCGTTAGCTTGATGGCACTATCTTTTCCCGTATTTCCACCTTTTCGTTCTTTGGTTGACATGTTTTCTTTGTGAAGTTCATTATTCTGCAAGTGTATGTTCTGCTGTTTCTTCGCTTTTTCTTCTATTTTTTCTATTTCTGTCTTTTTTCACACCTGCCATAATTCTTTGACTACCGTGTGGATGTATACAGTATACATATTGGTGGGCTATAAATAACGCTTGTGAAGTTAAGACGCTCTGCCTAATAGCGTAAGTTATATACGCGTAACCAGGGCCGGACCCCTTGACTTCCAGTGCACGCCCCTCCCCCTTATACTACTTCCTTCGTCCCTCCCGTTCTTTTCCCCTTCCTACCTTCAAATTACAACAAATTACTCTCTTTCGTCATCATGTCATTTTAATAATAATTAAAATGAGATAATAATTATTTACCGCTGCTAATATGTGGATTTAAAAAATACTGTTCCATATCACTATTAATTTTTGAAATAATGACAATTAATATATAGTCCTCCAATTTAAATGAAGTTACTGTAGGCTACTTGTAGAAACTTGTTAATTATTACACTCAACAAGAAGGAAATGGAAACTGTCTTAGTCACAAAGACACTTTAAAGTAAATTTCTAAAAAAAATAAGTATTAATGATACATCAATATAATTAGTCCATAAAACAGAATTATATTTACCTTCAAAATGATTTTCGCTCCATTGAATACGGGGGGGCAGCTCTTTGAATGTTAAACACCATATCCTGGAATATCTAGCTACCGAATGTATAAGAACAAGATAGGGAGAAAAATAAGGCTTGTTTCTACTGTCATAAAAGACTCGTTAGGATATTTTTTAAGGCCTTTAGCCATCAATTGGACCAGACCAGAATAGAATATGGAGGGGGTAGCGGTCGGTGTCTTAGTTGAAGCACCATCGTGACATTTGTGTGGTGAAACTGAAGAAGACTCAATCGGCAGCAGGATTCGAACGCAGAGTAGCTTCCCATTGCGGACCCGAAAAGATAAGCTAAGAAAAAATACTTTAGTTTTCCTCATACACAAAAATCTAGAGTAAATGATGTCCATCGGCACGTGTATAGATGAGTGCCACCCCCTATACGTAGCATTGACTAAAAATAAATATTGTTAGGTATAAAGCAAAAATAGGAATAAATAATGTTCCTAATATAAGCACTAATGTTTGTTTTAGTATTTTTATATAAATTAACCTAAATTTAAATTACCTGAGATCATTTATAAACGAAGGCTCACCTGAGTCAAAGGTAAGGGTGTTTAGCGCTCCCCCTACATGGTCTTCAATTAAAGGTTGTTTTTTTTATATATTTTTTCGTCTCACGATTTAAATATCGATTTTCTAATTTTACATTAAGTGTGCATCTATGAAAGTTGAGCCCCTAGGCCCGGGCCTAATAGGCTTAGTGGCAAATCCATCCCTGCGTGTAACGTAGTGTGACCAATAACCCCTTGCTTTCGGGAGTTTCTTCATATTAAGTCATTTATTCCCGTCTATTTTTATCCCCGGTTTGAAGAATAAGTATCCTTCCAAAAATGTTATTGTTTGAATTAGAAAGGAACATTCGAAATAACGATTTCTCTCTATGGCTACCAGATGTACTCTTTTCAGGGCTCCTAATTTTCTATTCTCTACTTTTTTGCTAAATCCTTGAAATATACTCTTTTTTTTTTAATTCTGTTTTCTAAAATCATAATTGGAATTTTCTGACCGACTTAAGCGGCTGTCATTTATAAATTCCATATTCAAGGAGTATATTGAAAAAAGGAATTAAGAATAAACTTTCATGTAATGGTGGGGAGGGGGATAGAAATGGTAGCCAAATTTACTGTTTGCAAACAAGGAAGAAGTGAAACTATCACGATTCTTCCCGGAATCACTAAAAGAATACTGTCACCTTAGTGTAACGTAATAAAAATACTATTATGTTCATTCAAGAAACCCTCGATTCTATTATGAGCATTGTGTATAGAAAACTGCTGAATTTCAAATATAATTTTAGTTCTACGCTTAAAACTACATGTATACGTTTATTTCAGATCTGATTAGTATTTAAAGATATTTTCTACACCACTTTTGATACACAATTCCATTCAAATAGAAACAAGTTACCTGGAGCGGGATTGGACTAAGGACTAAGGTAGCTGTGATAGTTTACTCTTTAACCCTGCAAGGATGGGCTATTAGGCAGAGCAGTTGACTTCACAAGCGTTATTTATAGCCCAACAATGTGTACACTGTAAATATCCCAGTCGCAGTTTCCTTAATGAAAAACACATTAAAAGTTCTTACGTAGCGATACGTTTTTTCTTTGTTAGAGTTTCCTTACGTTTTCATATGACAACTGAATGTAAATCAGTTAATTTGTTTTCTCAGAAAATGCATAAATAGTACATGGGGTGTTAAAAAACCCGTACTTGTTCTTCTGCGTCAATTAAATTTTTAAAAATATTTTTGTTTTGAATTCTGTTGTAGATTATCACTGTTCGTAGTATCGGGTTTACAACAATGTTATTTAATATGTCGCATGTTTTAAGCTTCAGTAGAATCCAGGGTTGCCACAGTCCTAGCTCTGGAGTGGGCTGGAAAATACTACCAAATTGAAGCAAAGTGGGCTGAATTAATTTTTTTTTACACCAGTATAATACGAAAAACGGAACTAAAAGAGGCAAAGTTCTAGAACACTGCCCCCATCCACTTCCAAGAGTCCAAGTCACAAAAAGTGCTCTATTTTAAAAAGTATTTGCCACAGAATAATGTACTGCATATGTAACACTGCAATTAAGTTAAATTGTCGCAGATAGCCTACATTCAGAAAACTTACATCTTATACAACTTAATTAAGTATTATAACTGCGATTAAAAAAAACACATATATGGCAAAGAGAGCACTTTCTTAACAAGGACCCTTGGAAAAATACATCGAGAACATACCAAAAACAGCTACGCAGTCTAGTATGGAAGAATAAAAAACTGACTTTAACTAACTCGCCTACGCACCCTTGGCTAAATAGTGTAAACATCAATAAACATCAAGATATGTATAATCTGAAACATTTTTAACAGTTGTCATAAATAATTAAACTCAGTAGAAGTAGCAAGATAATTACGGTAACCAACAGAACAATAATATTATAGCTAATAAAGATCATACAATTCCAAGTGAAAAAGCGGTGATACTTTACAAGAGCTCCTTCGGTTATATGGCGTTGTTCTTTATTAATATGAACTTATTTTGATTAATTGGTATCAACAACTTCCTATATCATGTATAAAATTAAGTGTTATAAGGACACTTTCTCTTTATATACATACGCATTGGGTAATTTAATAAAAATAGTGACCAAGGGCACTTGGAGATTAGGTAAGTCAGGTTCGGTGTTTTCTTTAATTGCACACGCGACATGCACAGACACATTGTTTCTGCACTCAGAACTCCTCCAATACTATGTTTTGCTTTCTACAGCCATGAAAGAGCCTAAAATGTGTGAAAATAAAAATAAAAAAGGTTGCTATAGTAGAAATTGTCATGTTAATGCAACATTACAACTTCGACTTTAGGAACTTTTTTCCCATTTTGCACGCAATTTAGTGTGTTTCGTGGCTATAGGAAGCAAAACAGCATTTTGAAGAGCTCTATGCCAGAAGGGGTGCAACGTCACAGAATAAATATTCAACAGTATTTTTAAAGAGTCCAACACACAGTGTGAGTAACGTTAAATGCAGGAAAAGTCTTACTCACACGTTTGAAAATGTGACAAGTTATTGTTAAATGGTGCCGAATTGGGTAGAATCGTACCATTTTTTTAGAAAAGGGGCTGAAAATGCTAGCGTGGTACCAATGACAAAAGGGCTGTATTTGGTACAATTGTACCAAGTGTGGCAACCCTGGCAGAATCTATTGTGAAGTCTTAGAACAGCTCACTGTTTGTTGGTCTTTCTGACTGTCGAGAACATTCAACCCAGAAACTACTATAGCTACAAAGAATATATTTTATGTATTCATTGCTTATACTACTAGGAAAATCGACAACCTTTGCGTTTCCAATGTAAAAATAGTATATACTTGTTTACAGCCAAATACTGTATATTTTCTTGTTGATACGAAGTCTTTTATGTAGCGAGATAGAAATACATATATTGAAACCCTTGTGAATTAACCTACTCTTAAGAAGATACACCAACATACTTAGTAAATTAAATAACTGTGTCGAAACACCCTAACTAGTCGTTCACGTAACAAAATTCACCCAGTCCTCGGAAGGTTAATCAACCTTTCTAAGAGAAATGCACTCAATTCGTTACTTCTCTCGATATATACAGGGTGATTTATTAATGCGTACAAAATATTTGTGGGCGAATTCCTGACACCAAAACTAGAAAAAAAGAGTTCCTTTGAAGAAATTCAAAATTATGTGTCATTTCGGAGCTACAAGAGCTAAAATATTCGGCGACACCATCACAGTAACACCCAATAAGCGGTATCGTCTTAGCAAATAACAGTTCAAATAGTACCAGATACATTTATTTAAGCAATATTTGTTATTGAAGGGAATGCCGCATATAGACAGGGTTCGCAGCGTAAGAATTCTGTTGTCAAGAAATTGTATCGTATAATAGGGCAAACATACACAGTAGATATTCCGTCTATACAGCATTAGACAATCATAAAATATATTCAAATAAATGTGTGATTTGCTTCACCGCTTACGCCATTACTTGTCGAGAAATGACGTCATTTGTGACGTTGACGCCGTGACTTTGAAGCCAAGTAGCTCCAAAACTACGCATTATTTTGAATTGCTTCAAAGCAATTTTTCTTTCTAGTTCTGGTGTCAGGAATTCACCCTCAAATTATTTGGACTCATTAATCAATCACTCGGTATAGAAGAAAATTTTGCGAACGAACTATGGTAAAACAAGTTATTTAAAAAGCAATTTTCGAGAAGTAAGTTCGTGATAAGCGTTTTAATTAGACTTTCAGAATGATATGATAAGCTTGCTACACAATAATTACACTTGCGAATGACCTAACAAATAATTGCGTGCAGAAGCGAATAGAAAAGTACAGCAAGTTTACTGAAGTAATAGTACATTAATTTTTATACAGTTTGTTTGAGGGAGGGGGGACTAAGATACATTTAAACTGAACCTACTGAAGAAGATAATAAACACATGTAAGTACATTTATTTTTCTTTAAACTGTTCATATTTTATGCGGAAAAAAGCTATAGGCCTAAACTTTGTTTTTAATGTTTTCTCTTTTTTGCCCCCTTTAAGTTAAAAAAAATCCCTTGTTCATTTTGTCTTTGTTTTTATTCGTGGTTGACCTTCGATTGGACAGAGAACGTGGAAAGGGGAATCAGATAATCCCTGTTGCCGATTAAAAGTGGTATTAGCGAAGTCTGCAACACACCGATAATGATTGGGGCGTGGCAAATTCCATTGTAACCATGGCAACCATTTTCAATGTTCCTCTACTATTTTTTTTTTCTGTTCGCCTCTACTGTTCAGTTTTATCCAATTATATAATGTATAGAGTTTCAAGTTTCTTTTTTTTTTATGGTTGTGTAGATTATTGTTATGAGATTGTTAAAGTTTTGAAATATTTTAAAAAAATCGTTTAATTAGAAAGAATCTTTTTCTAAAACCGATCAAAAATTCAAAACTCTTCTCTGGATATTTGGTCATAATTAAAAGCACATACAAATAAATGCGATGCAAATTTTTATTAAATAAAAAGTAAAATGTATTTAACATTTAGGCAATATACCCCGACAAGATTTTGAGCAATGAATAATTAAACAATAATAATTAAACAATAATAAATTAACCTTTTCATTCATAACGTTATACAAGTGGTAGACTTCAAACAACAATGGAGAACTCATCGTAAAAGTGTGAAATAAACGAGTATCATATTTTTCTTGGTATTCGACAGTAATTGGACGAGATTATTCAGTGGTGTAGTTGAGGGGGATAGTAGGGGCTCACTTTATTCACGACTAGTTTCTTAGAGTAACAGTGTTGCAAACACCGTGTAATTATGTAACTTGCCAGTATAGCAATGATAGCACTGGAAATCCTGTGGGAGACTCAATAGCCAAGACAGATAACTTCTCACACACTCGCTGTACCCTACACATGAGGATGGTTATTGAGATTGTGGTTTATTAGCCATCATAGCCAAGTAAGAATCCTGAGGTGGCATAGTTATAGTGTCACCGTTCACCATCGAGATGCTTCATTGATTTACCTTAAGATCATTCATATCGGCTACCGATGCTTGGAGTGTGAGTACCCCCTTATGTCACCACTGGTGCATACAATAAATACCATCTAAGGCCACCAAACGTCCCGATTTAGTCTTTAAGGTTTTTTCTAGATACTTACTATCTAGAAACAAATTATACATGCGATTCTAGCAAACATCGCGTAGGCTACAGGCCCTTGATTGCATCCCAGGCACAGAAGCATTGATTTTTACAAAGCTCGTTGGCAACACTGACAAGTGTGTATGTAGGGACAGGAAAACCCACCAAACTCACAGTGCTTTTTTATACTGTGTATATGTCAAGTTTTGCGCGAACAACTTTAGCGATATGGAAGCAAATTAAAAAAAACTGACAACTGCGTCTTCTGATCATGATGGTTTCGGTGGGTCTGAGCTATGCCAAGATCTTTTCGACAATACCTGTCATTCCCGTACACCTTGTAGTTCATCAGATATATTTTCTGAACTTGGGTTGGTTACACTGACAACGTTTGCGGATGGGGCATACACAGCACATGTTCATTAGGTCGATTAATATTTATGCCACGTTTGGTGCTGCTACATCTAAAGTAATGGAAACATAATTTAAGAGAAGTAATTTTATAGAAAATAGGTTAGCAACACTGAAAAGCTAGTTGGTTTGTGACGTAGATAACTACAATATTTTCCTATTGTATCCAATAATGTTTGTGCCAAGTTTGGTGCAGATTGACTTAACGGAATGGAAACATTTTGAACAATTGATATTTTTACTGAACTACTACACCACTCAAGACGATTATGACAGCTCTGAGCTAGTCCCGTCAATAGCTTTCCAAGAATATGTCAACCATCTCTCTACAGCTTATGGCTGCTGAGATTTAACTAGTCGAACAGACAGACACACTGCGTGGTTTTTTTAGATTCCTTTATCTACAGCTTCGCTATCAAGGGACCTAAAATAATGTTGAAAACTAAATAAATAAATAAAGTAACACAAAGAGTTAGGGCGCTCGGTAACGTCCAAAAATGGCCCGTTCTGGCTCCATTATACCTCTGAATTAGTAATGGTCTTAGTGAAATTGATCGGCATATTTCATATATATAAATATTTTGCTTTGCGTTTTGTGTTTTCTGCTGCCAGGTGGCTCTGGCATTTGAAACTGCCATCTAAAACATCGTTAAAGATATGCGTTGGTTCTTCGTTTTAACTTTGTTCATTACATCACTGATAAGGAAAGAAAGGATCTCTATTATATCATATAATAAGTTTACACGGTGTTTAATAAGATATATATTTTAAATGCTAACTACGTATATTCTTATTTCGTGATAACTATGTGTTTGTGCAGCATACTTTGTAACAAGCTTCATTGGATTCATTTGCAAGACTATTTTTCCTCCTCGACTACACGTGCAAATCAGTGATTCTGCCAGAAACCCCTTTGGATGTGTCATCCCCCAAAATTCTCAAGCGCAAGCCCCAACATTATATGTTTACGGTCAAAATCGATAGAAACAGTGCAAAACTACACTTACACCCACCCAATTTTGACTTTACATCTTCCCTTCAACTGCGAATCCTAGCGGAATCCCTTTAATTTTGTATGGTCCATTTTAGTACCATTTGGCATCGCCCCGTCACTATTATATGAGTACAATATTTGTTAAAATCCATAAACATCCGATTCAGGCGGAATTCGCCACTACAAAGTATCTACAATTTATATCCCAAGTTGTCACAAACAAAAGAGGGGGGAAAGAACAAAAGAAACACCGCTGTCATCAGCGGTTGTATCATTTAATTGAAAAATTGATCTACAAAGATCTTCCCCGTCCTGATAACGACTATGGGAACCTGTATACTTCACAGGAAAATGTTGTAAGATTGCAACTAACAAACAAA